>BGZK01002297.1:0-66193 GCA_005406025.1 Eumeta japonica | reverse complement strand
TTGAATCTTATTGTTTATAAAATAAGGTATCAGAAAATATTTACTTTTTCGTCACTCGCATCAGAAAAATTTATAACGATGTTTTAAATTCACGTGATACGATTCGCTACGTTATTTTAGTCTTCGGTGAATTGTGCGTGCTTGTTACAGGAAATTATGGATAAACCAGGAAACCGTAAGTATTTCTTTTGATAAATATACTAAAATACGTAGAAACATTTGGAGAATCATATAAAGCATAGATTACGGTGTTTTTCGAAAAGATTTATGTCAAAATAAGCCGAAATTTTCATCCTTTGTTCTTTGTTGTATAATATGGTCGCCATTGTTCAATTTTAATTAATTATTTGCTATTATTTTATGTCAATGCTTTCTAATGACAAATTAGACTATTAGCTTTTTGTCCGGTGCAAAATTTGTAGTGAATTTACGTATATATATAAAAACCGTTACATTTGCTAATGGCCATCGTCTGTTGTAAACGGTGAGGAGACTTTCCAAATTTCAACCGTAGTACAGTCAAGCAAAAGTGAAAATATAAAATTTACGATTTTGTTCGAATTATTGAATTACTTGAATTATTGAATTTCGGAATTAATTATTATTATATAAACTATAGAAATAGGACAGAAAAGGAAAATGTTTATATTGCATTTCTTTCAAATTCATTTATATTGCAAATTTATTTTTATTTTGAATGTAAATATTTACCATGTTTTAAGAACTTCGAAAATATGAGATTTTTTTTGTTGGAAAAGTATTTACGAGGAATTTTTTCCAAACTATCATATCACTAATTTATTTTTATTTTCAATATAATTATTGCCATGTTTTATGAACTCCGAAAATGTGAGATTTTTTTATGTTGGGAAAGTATTTATGAGGATTTTTTATCAACTCGATCACACAAATTTATTTTATTTTGAATATAAATATTTGCTATGTTTTATGAACTTGGTTTTGTTCTATTTTTTAAATCACACTATAAATATTGTTTATGATATATAATATTTTTATAAATTTCAGGGCTAATATAATAAAAACAAAATGGTCCGAAAGTTCAACGTCCCTGCGTTCACGACATATTGTGGACTTGGCGCTGAACGAATCTGACCGAACACCGCGATCTTCAGCTTCTGCGAATCCCTTCGCCAGCGATTCCAGGTCGTCACCACATCCATCTCCGTTATCTTTCAAATTATCACTACAATTCAAACTCCCCAAAACGGTCAAGTACCCTCAAAACTGGTATTTGTGATTGTTTTAGAAGTTTTGCATTTATTTTAACCATGTTTACATTACAAAATATGTTTCAGGAGGCCTGTTGCTTATTCTCTTCGGTTGTGTATCGACGTTTTGAGAAGCTGGCATCCAAAATACCGATGTCAGCCGACGCGTAGAAAACGCAGTATACTTTACAAATAATGAATTAAAATTTTATTTTATCAATCGCATATATTATATATTATTATAATATTATTGAATTCGTTGAACTGGCAAGAAATCCAATTTGATGAGATTTCTTGTTCTTACATTTAAAACTTAATTTGTAGAGTAAATTATCAATATTTTCTATCTAAAATAATTAGGTGAAGTGATGCGATGAAGAAATAATTTTGAATGGAAAATTTAATTGCTTACGGCTAAATAATTTTTCTGATTTATAAGACAAAAATCGAGCTATTTTATCAATATTTAGCAAATTATTCTTTTAAATGGTGAATATTTTTTATCAATTATATCGTGTTGAAGTAGAGGACTTTTTGTAGAAAATTAAATTTCCTATACAATTTATATTTTTTCGTAGGTCTCGTTGTTTATAAGATTACCAAAAACTAGAATTTTATAAAAGACTTATGTTTAGTTACCCACACTACCTTGCCAATTTACGATTACGCCGCAATAGGCACTTTTCTGAAAAAGTACTGGCTATGGGCAGGTGATACTATGAAATGTCACTGAGCATTTGACATCAATGAATCACCCTAATATATATTGTTTTTAGTGTGCCAGACTTCAACAGCCGGGAATCAGGCGCAGGCTGATTCCGAATGGAGGGTGTCGACGGATGTGGTAGAATGCGCATTAGGCACCGAGAAATTGCTGATGGAGCTGGAGATAAATTAACTTGGGAAAGCCAGAGAAGTTCTTTACGTCATTGAAATAGAAGATACAGACCATGACACCACCTCATAGGTATCAAATGTCGCTGCGCCAGTTCCGGTTTCTACGGTTCAACCCGCAAGTACTCATCAAGTGATAACTTTCTCTGATGTCCACGTTTCTGCTAGTAAAGACATGCGGAGTTCTTCTAGAACTTTCTATGTCTCATCGACGATGATGCCGAATATCTTGTCACTTCCACCAAAAAGGAGATTTATCAGGTGATGAGGAGCTACCATCTCAAGTAGCTGCGTCGGTTAGGCTCATGAAAGCCGCAATGGATGTAGACCACGAGAAATTGTTGAGTGGTAACGTTAGTTTCAAATGGCAACGAGACTTCACCGCATTCACTGCGGTTAGAGAAGAGTTTCTTGTCCACCCCGTTGGTGCAGTGTAGGATTATGATTCTCCTTATTTGACGTAGGATTATGATTCTCCTTGATATATTTGACGATGACATCATGAAGGAAATCGTTATTGAAACTAACTTACGCTCATCAAGTAATTGATAAAGCAAAAGCTGTAGGTATACATACAACGTCATCGCGCATGTACAGGTGGAAAGATACCATTGTAGATGAGCTTTACCGTTTATTTGCAGTTTTTCTTTATATAGACATATGTCAATTTAACACTTTAGAGAATATTGGAGGAAAGACACTGACATTGAATTGCTCTGTTTCCGTAATATCATGTCCTACGACAGATATATCCTTCTAACCAAATGCCTACATTTTTCTGATAATGATAAACAACCGCTGCCGAACGCAAAAGCAGCAAGCAACCACGTGCTGCCATTTATCAATCGCTTACTAACAGTAAGCAGCTGCCTACCGAGAGGTAAGTTCCTTTTCCCGTAGGTTGTATAAATTGCAACCTATTATTTCCCATTTGAATCGAAAATTCCAGGAATTATATGTATTTAATAGATCGATTAGCGTATATGAGTCCCTTACCCTGATCAAAGGTCGTTTTTCCTTTGCACAATATATAAAAGCAAAAGCCGCTCTCTGCGGAATTAAATCATTTGAATTGTGTGAATCCCGTACAGGGTATTTATATAAATTTATAATTTATACAGGTGAGGAGAAAAAAAAATAACAATGGAAAAAGTGTCAACGATTGTGATGAAAGAGCTGAGGCTGAGAGCAGCAGGGTCAGAAGTAAGGGACAAAAGCGTAGGCGCAAAAGTAAAAAAACTAATTCACCCTCCTGTTATTTCTGGCACTGCCCCTAATCCTAATAATATGGCAAAGCTCCTGACTGGGAAAACTACTAATAGTTTTAATTTTCTAGAAGATCTTGAACATAAAGGACATTGTGTCACGATGGACAATTTTTATAATAGTCCAGCGTTGGCACGATACCTCAAATGTCCAGGCTTTTACTGTATGGGCACAGTACGTCTCACTCGTAAAAATATACCAGAAGATGTAAAAAAGATGAAAAAAAACTGTGAAAAGGGCACGATCATTGCTCGCCACTCCGGCGATGTAATAATGGTGTTGGCATGAAAGGATGCAAATATCGCATCGATGATTAGCACCTTCCACGACAACAGCACTTACATGGGAACAAGGGCTGGCAGGGAATATTAGAACCCTATATGTGTGAAAGACTACAATACGACTATGGGGAGCATTGATCTAAAAGATCAAAAGCCTCCATGTACCCATGGAAAGAAAGAAAGGTATAAAATGGTATATAAAAATGTTCAAAAGTTATTGAACACATGTGTGCATAGCTATTTGTACAAGGATAGTCATAGCAAAACATATGATGAAAAGAACATAATGACGCACAAAGAGTTTCGATATCAGATTGCAGTTTCGTTGAAGATAATAATATAATATCTTTGGACATATATACACGCAACTGTCTGGTCCCAAACTAAGCAACGAGGCTTGTACTATGGGTACCAGACAGTTGATATACTACATACATATTTTTTTGTAAATATACGTATAATACATAGAAACACCAGACTCAAGACAAACATTAATTTTAAATCAAATAAATAAATGTTTGTCTGTGCGGGAATCGAACTCACGACCCAGTCAACAGGCAGGGTCACTACCACTGCATCAATCAGGCAGAGATACGGCACATGCCTGCACCGTTTTGCAATCTGGCATCGCGATCAGAATTACAATTGGACAAGATTAAAACCATTTGCCTATTCTTGGGATACTTTGTGTTGCCAGATGTTCACCAAAATATGCCATAAGCAAAGTTGATTATGGATCTTGAAAGACCATTGTTTCCTTGAGTATCATTCAGTAGATACTCTAACTCAACGTAGACTAAAACGAGACAAGCCTAGACGAGGATATGGGCTGGGTCAACAAAATCGACGAAATGAACTGACTGAACCGACCCCATCAACTTCTTAGGGATGATACTCTTCGAAACTACAGTGTACAATTTTGGATACATTGCACTACATTATGATAGAGTGAATGAATGAATTTTGGTAGCGGGATATGTAAGTATCATGTTGGGAGAGACTTTATAAAGGAATACGAGTGTCGGTTATTATGTCAGACGTAATTTTAAAGGTGTTTGCATAGCTTTCACATCATTCATTTATTTGAAACCCTTTTGAAGCTTGCATTTGTGCAAGGTAGACTTCTTTTGCATACATCTATATCCCTTATTTATTTCTATGTATGACTATTTATATATCATATATATGCTGTATTTCCCTTCCTGATAGTAATCGTCTAAAAGTGTGACGACATCTACACAGTACGAATTTCGCAAAGAAAATCCATGACGACTAATAATTTTGCAGAATTTGTTTTTGAACTAAGTACTAAAATATCTTCGCGTAAATGAAATTTATAACAAATAGACAATTTCGGTATCAAATTGTCAAATGAAGGCAGTTTTTCTTGAATTTGACATACTAAAAAATGGAATTAAAGCACGACAAACGAAAAAAATTGAATAAACGAAAACATAAAGTTCGTTGATATTCATGTTCAGAAGTCGCCGAAAAGATATTGTTTATTGAAACCAAGCGCCTGCCTTTAAATATTAATTTCAACTATTTTCAGGATCTTTATCATTTTCTGGTAGAAAAAGAAATATTGAGAAAATATATTAAAAACAAAAATTGAAATTTGACGATTTTAGAAATTCTAAAAATTTTGAGCAACCTTTAAAATTTTTTTGAGCTGCCGTTTGAGTAGACTCTTTAAAGCCAATTTTATATGTCATTTTGCCACTTTATATGCATACAGTTATATGTACTATAACTGAATGCACATTTACATGTACTGTACATGTATCATAGTGGTTAAGCTGACACTGAGTGAAATTATTACATATTTATAACTTTTATCAGTCATGCTCGGTTTAGTGTATTATTTCATTTTAGATATTTTCTCTGGCTCTATATATTTGGTGAATTTTTACTGTTTTATTTTTATTTTCATTATATTATTATGTATTCTGAAACATGTTTCATTTCTCATAATGCTTTATATTGAATGTGATTGTGAATAATTAAATTCAAAAACGTCTATATCGAATTTCTTTGCTCTTTCTCCTCTTCAAAAGCGCCTACAAAGAGCGGTAATTTTAAATATTTTATTTTAACAATATTATGACATATTTGAATTTTATAGTAATGATTGTAATATTTTTGCCCATAAAAAATATGTATAGAATTACTGAGATATCAGCAATAAATTTAAATTTCCAATGTCTTATAAATTTTTATTATAAATAATGTAATTTGTATGTAAAATGCAAATATAATCCTAGGAATAAATTTTATTATTATACAAATACAGTTTATAAGTTTAAAAGGTAAGCCTAGGAATAAGTTTTTTATTGTTTTATGTTTTATTACTTTTATGCCTTATTTTATATGAAAATAAAATTTTTGAAATTGCACATGATGTTTACTTCATTTCTTTTCCGAAGCTGATATACATATATATATTAGTAAATATATTATATATTATTATATTAGTAAATATATATATATATATATATATAAAGTAATAATTACTGATAATTTATTACATTTGTGGTTCATAATTCATGACAACCATTAAGGAAAAACCAAAAAAACATATATTTAGCTAATCTGATATTTTGCTCACTGTACTTGCAGTTAGGCGCAAATGTTTGACGGAAAGTGCAAGCAATCTAAAATGGGGGCGTTTTGACGCCCCTTGCTTGTATCTGTTTTAGTAAAAATAAGTATGTTTAGTGTGAGGAATATAATTATTTTTAAGTCTTGAATAGTGTTATGAAAATGTTATGTGGTTTTCGTGATAAAATAGTGAATATTTATTATATTGTATGTTCAGTGAAAATGAGTGATGTAGTTACAGCACAGGTTGTGCAACTTTCCAATTATGTTCCCGTTAGAATACTAAGTCTGTGATAATGTGACTATTTAATATATAATTAGAATCTAATTGACAATCAAAAAAAAAAACATTAATATGATAAATATCAACATTTCAGTCTATTTTACAAAATTTGTGATTAGGGGGCGCTTTGCGATTAAAACTCCAGGGGAGTTGTGCGGCCGAAGGAGGTACTATTTTTTGGTTGCGCGTTCCAGGGGTTAATACACATTTTAAGGATAAAAGCCTGAACTTTTTTCGGTCCATACACGAAAGTCTATCAACAGTAACTCCAATAAGGATCGGTGATTTTCCATATATTTTTAGAGTCAAGCTGAAAGCTTTTCATGCTAATAAACTCAAGACGCTAGTTAAAATGTAATGTGATAGCTTCCATTTTTTTATTTAGTGCATTATACTTATGGATTTTTATTGGATGTCATACATTTATATATTGTATCCCTTATTTCCTTAAACAAAAAAAACATAGTTTTTAATAAACTTTACCTACTAAAAAATTAACCATTAACCAGTTCGTTTTATTAAAATTTGCCTTGTTTTATCTTTTGTGTGAGAAGATGTCCCACATGTTACAATCTTCAATAATTAATTTTTTTTGATTGATTAATATGAAACTTAAAGATATGTCAAATGTATTAACGCATGTTCACGCTTTTGTTCGGAGCTAAAATACGAGGGGCGGCTGATAGGTCCGCGGCCCAAGGTACTTAGCGATGATTCATTATTTCACAACTATTACCACTAATTGCGACACTCCTTGTTAGTATAAATATAGCTTTCTTTCGTTATTAAAGTTATGTTCGTTCAGGACAAGGATCGGTGGACCGAGCTGCGCAGAAGGTGCGCTGATAAAGGCATACAATTCTCGCAAGCGCGCAATTCCGTTCAGGGATTGAAGCTGCAGGCGAAACCGTCGCAGATTTTAAAATCTGCAAAACTTGTTAGTTTGCTACAAGTTTAAATTCCACACCTACTCCCTTAAAGAGGGAAATCCGGTAGTCCTTAGGGAGTCCCTAAGGAAATACCAGTTGACGAGGTCAGGAAGACCTCGTTGCCCAAAGCCTTCCGGTTCAGTCGGTGCGCCGAATACCGAACCGATTCCGAAAACCCTCGACTTAGTTTTGGTCTCCGGCACAGCCGAGGTTAACGACAAGGCGACTAAGGCACCTTCTTCAAAATCAGGAGCGTATGCCCTCTCCGGCGTCAAAGCGGAGCAGCCCTGCAAACGCGCCTTACCCGGGCAGTGTCACAACTGCCAGTCCTACCAGTTATTGCTTTCATTCAGCGCGTTGCGTTAAGTGCCTGGGCGACCACGGCACAGCGCAATGCACACGCAATAAGGACACAGACGGTCCACCCGCCTGTGTCCTATGCAAACAGAAGGGCCATACGGCCAACTACCTTGGATGCCCGCGTGCTCCAAAGAGACCCCCTCCACCCGAGAAGGCCGTGCCGCGCCGAGCGCCTGCGCGCGCAGTCTCGGCGGCATTCAGCTATGCTCGAGCGGCGGCTGGACCGCGTAACGCCCCGGCCGCCGCAAAGAACTCTGCTACATCCGCTGACGATCTGAGTCAGCTGATGTCAATAATCACCGTTATTGACACCAGCGAGCTCATGATCCTCGCCAAAAAATTCCGTGCCGCCGCGAACCCGACGGAAAAATTGTTATGTCTTGTTGAGCACGCCTCGCTCGTAGAGGCTATCAAAAATAAGCTTTAATAACCCGATTTAATTAAAAACTATCTCCCTCTCAACCCATACTGGGCCGGTATGCCTAGTCAATAATCAATAATTCTTTTCCCACGCGACGCGATGTCCCCAAACTTTGTTTGTTGTTTCGCATCACTCGCCTGTAACGCGTATTGACTCCGGGCCGGAAATATACGCGTTAAAGTAGAGTCACCCAAGGGAGTGCTTTTTAGTGGGTAAAAATCCCACATAACCCGGTCTCTAGGTCGCGTGGCGGTATCTTTCGTCGTGAAGATTTTTACACTTCAAACCAAAAAAAAAAAAAAGTTATTAAAGTCATTAACAAATTATCTGTCGAAGCACAAACGTCATCATGTCAGCCGAATCGTCAAATCTCAGTAATATTGAACATCGCGCCGTAATAAAGTACTTCGTAAAGAAAGGAAAAACGCCCAAAGAAATTTTTGAAGACATGGTATCAGTTCTTCAGGAATCTGCGCCTCGTATACGATGGTCAAAAAATGGCTCGCTTATTTCAACAAGGACGAGAGAGCTGTGAAGATGATCCTCGCCCAGGGCGTCCTGTGACGGTAGTGACGGAGGAAAATGTTCGAAAAATCGAAAAATTACTGGCCGACCAAAGAATAAAATTATGGCAGATAGCTGAAGAGTTGCAGATTAGTAAAGAACGAGTTGGAGAAATTATACACGAGCATATGAATATGAGAAAAATCAGTGCGCGTTGGTACCAAAATGCTAACGCCGTTTGACAAAAGCAGCGACTTCAGCAAGTAAGGATTTTTGGAGTTAGTCGGGGATAATATAGACGAAATTTGCGACCGAATTGTAACCGTGGATGAAACCTGGGTTCGTCAATACGATCCGGAATCTAAACAGGAGTCCATGCAATGGACGAAAAGGAGAAAGGCCGCCGAAGAAATTCAAGGTTCAAAAGTCGGCATCGAAGCTTATGGCGACAATTTTTGGGATAGTGAAGGTGTTTTACTAATTGATTACTTGCCAAGGGACTACTATGAATGGCCAATATTACGCGAATTTATTGGCTCAGGCACGAGAGGCAGTCGTACAGAAGCGACGTGGGAAGTTATCGCGCGGAGTGCTGTTTTACAAGACAATGCATCCGTCCACACGGCGCGGGTTTCGAGGCAGGCCCTGAAGGACACGGGCTTCTCGGAAATTGACCACCCACCCTACAGCCCAGATCTAGCTCCCAGCTACTATTTCCTTTTTTCCAATTTAAAAAAGGAGTTACGTGGTCGTAGATTTGTTGATGACAATCAAATGAAGATGCCATTTTGACTGCAAAGAAAAGGAATATTTTTTGGGCGATTTGAAGGCGTTATACACTAGATATGAAAAATGTATTTCGCTTGAGGGAGACTATATTGAAAAATAAAATACTCGTACTTTTCTTTCATTTAATGCTTTAGGCCGCGGACTTATCAGACGCCCCTCGTACACTTTATGTTTAAACATCACATTTTTATTGACAAATGATATCTTGGACGTTCAATAAGCGCATAAATAATTCATTAAAAAGTAAACGAACATTATTTTTCATGCATAATTTAATAAGTAGTTATTTAATTATGAATAACTACTTTACGTTACGTTACGTTACGTTAGAACTTTAACATTATTCTAAACTGTGAACTTAATTTTTTATTTCGTAGGAACTGGAACCAACTCCAAAAATAATTAATTGGTTGTTTTCAAAAACTGTTTAAAAATATATATTTGAAAATGTTTTGAAGGCGTTTTTCATCTTTCTTTTTGAAAAATTTATTTTAGAAAAGCAGTTTTTCTGGCAACAAATAGGAGTATTATCGCTTAACTCCTAACCGTTAATAACTGATGTGACTTCCATTATCAGCTCAGCAGCATGATATAATATCTAGCAAAAGCTAGAAGCTGTTAGAGTTTCTAACAACTAAGAAAAAAGAGCTCATACATACTATATATATCTATAATATTTGAGGGTTCCTTCGATTTTCCTGGAATCCCATCCCTGACTTTGTGACTATAGGACAACCTCGGGAATATACCCTTTCGAACAAAAAAAAAATCGAAATCGGTCCACAATTAATAAAATTATCACTGAACATACATTAAAAAAAATATAGACGAACATAGAACCTCCTCTTTTATATTGAAATCGGGTATAAAGGAAGCTTTATCCTCAATATTTTATTCAACCTCTTTTTATAAGAATTATTAATATCTTATGAAGCAATAGTAAAAAGTTTTTCAGAAAAAAAAACGATAACAAAGTAACATTCAATGACGTAAAAGAAATATTTTATTTTTGAGTGTTCTCTTTAAAAATATCTAGATCGTGTGACTGCTGTCATAAATGAATATCAAATTAATGTTCCAACAATGTTTCGCCCTCTAACGATTAAATTAAAGAAAAAAGAAAGCATAACGCATCCCTTAAAAAATACAATGAAAAGTGATTTCCATAGCAAAATATGTTACATTCATAATTCAATAAACAATCCAGAATATCCGAAAAAGAAATTGAAGTTTACAAATCAAGAACGACTGAAACTTGCTGTGGTTGGCAATAGGGTAACCCGGGAATATTTAGAATGTAGTCAAATAGTTGGTGCACTGTACAAGTATCGGCAAGATTTATTCGATGCTCCTTTCATGAGAGGTAAAAAAAAACTTTGTGAGTTAAGTGTGTTCCCAATCGGGCTCCCTTGTATATACAGTGGAATGTGTAAATATTTTTGAAATTATTTACATCTATGCATACAATAAAACAGTAGACCTCGGTGTGCTTGTACATTGATGGTATCCATGAAAAATGTAAAGAAGGCGATAAGAAAAGGGTACCTAATATAAAAGAAAACAATAAGTCTTATATTTTGTTGTTTGCCCGTGTGGCTGTTCGCGTACAACTTTGAAATTACTGAAAGGATTTTAATTCGATTTTCACGGACAGACAGAGCTTAGCTTGGAGCAGAATACAAAGTTTATTTTAATTGAAAGTTAGAAGCAGACTTATTTTCATTTAAACGGTTAACCTGAAAAGTCACATGGTATACAATGGCTACAGGCTTCGAACACGAACGAAGAAACCATCGAACAAACGAACGAATGAATGACCAAACAAACAACAACGTTTACAAGAAAAAAACCTATACTTGACCTAATCACGATGCGTTCGTCTTATTGAAAAACGGGAAGGAATATAAGAACTAGGTTGAACAGGATCAAAACTGAGTGTGGAACCGGAATTAGAATCAAGAGCGTATTGGGGATCGAAATCAGGAACAGTATCGGAATCAAAATTGAAAGCAGGAACGAGATTGATATTGACAGCAAAATTGATCAATACAAAAGATGAACGAACGCATTCTATGTCCTACGATGGCAAAGATGCAGGCGAGAAATCGTTTGTATTATATTTTGTAATTATTATATAATGAAGACATTTTAAAGTCTCTTTTTACAGCCTTTTTCAGACATAAGCTGTGTAATAGATTTATCGCATCAACATGTTATCAGGTTTTATCATCCACTGTTGAGGTACACCCTTCCTCAACCTCTTTCTTTCGGATTGAGAGAATTGAACCTGAAGTTCTACGTGCTGGCTCAGTGCGAGTCGAGAGTTGTTAATGAACATCGTCACCAGTGCGATGAGAACATGTGGAATTGATGATTTAACATGCTTTCCGAGGCACAAAGCGACTGGTTTAATTTGGTTTAAGTTAAAAACGCATTGCTCAATTATTCCATGGTCAAGTTTGAACCTGGCACCATAGGATTCCAAAGCGACGCTCTAAACCACTAAATCACTACCGTTCTCGTTAATACCTTTAGTCTAAATGGCCAAACCATCTCAACATTTTTTCGTCCACTACAACGATTTTTTTTAAATCACACAATTTCCTTACATTATTATTCCTACATCTACCTTTTTCGGACACTCCTGGTTTAAAACCTTCTTAATAGACAGTTATGAAGTTGATATTGCGACAGAGCACCATACTCTAAAATTATATTTTGTCTTTTTTAATAAGTATATGTAAATTGTATCATTATGAAGAGAATAATAAGATACATATAATTATTTATTACATATATCGCGTGAATAGATATTAAAAATAATTAATCAGACTTTGATGTTGACATTCTTTATACTTGACAGGCTTGACTGCCTTAGAGTGGTCGACGGTATTGAGAGATTTAAAAGTGCGATACGGTGAAAAGGCACATTGTATTCACGAACGTGTAGCGGTCATAGTCAACGGAGAGTATTTGGGAGGCGAGAAGGAACTCAGGGAGTACCTTGAAACGAAATTCAGATATTACGTCCCAATAGATCATTTTACAAGAGGAATAGACCAATTCGCTAAATTTATAGATAATTATAACGTATTTATTATCAGTTTATGGTTTGTTTAATGTTTTTACTACTTCTATCTGGTTGCAAATAATTGCAAATCTTATATTTTCTAGAGAACTTGTGTATATATGCATCTGACTATAGAAGAGGAGTACGTAGGTACTTTTATATTTATGGTAAGCAGATACGTAAATTAATGTACTACTATCATACAATTGACTCAGATTTTGCACAAATTAAATTTACAAAGGTTTGAGCTTATAAATAAAATAAATTATTTTTGACCCTTCTGCATAGAGGTCATTATATCGAATAGACACTGTGTCGACCTCTATGTGAACACAATTTGACAGTCGGCTGATAAAATGAAATATCAATTTTCTAATTAATTGCTTTTAAGCTCTTTGTTGAGGTTCAATTTGCAATCAATTCACATATTATTATAAACACTATTATATTAATACTTTATTAATACACATACGAAATTCCTATTTTAAGTTTTTAATGATGCATATCAATCTAAATATTAAGATACTTTTTCTGGTAAATTCTTAGTACTAATATATATGTTAATTAAAAATGATGCTTCTTTTGCTACCACCAATTTCCGAGTTACGTTTAATTAAAAATAATTTCCTTGTGGATATTTTTCAACACAAACGTACGTAAATGCTTATAGTTTTTTTACAGTTGTACGACGATATAGTCCCGTTAACGTGTGCAAATTTCGTGCACATGTGCGAAAAAAAGAAAGGCGGCTACAATGGGACACCCGTACATCGCATCGTCAGAGACGGATGGATACAATGCGGTGGATACGGACTAAAAAATGACGACATAGAGTGCGAAAATTATATTGTGCCCCACGACAGAAGAGGAGTTCTGTGCATGGCGAATGATGGCAGGTAGTGAGTTATTTCTTCCTATTTTAGAAAAGTGTATCAAATTCTGAAGAACTACCTCAAAAAAATTGTTGGACTTTGAGGAGGACGGAGTAGGAGGAACTTAGATTCTTCCTACCGTCGTCTAACTTGAAATCCGATGCCGGTGCCGCTCTAGGTTTTTCCGACCAACGGTTCCCGTCTTAATTCCAAATTCGATCTCATTCTCGTACATGAAATTATTTTAATTCTGCTTATGTTAGGTTTACCAATGACTATTGAAGAGTATCAGTTCAGCAGCATGAGATGATAACTACCAGACTCAAAAATTTCACTACTTAAAAAGGGCAAATGACGTTGCTTTAACTCTTCCAAAAGTTTGGAAAGCTTGGTGTTGTCAGATTTGGACTCCAACAAATTATTAAACCAACCACATGACAACAAATTGTTAACGGAAATAACGAAGCTACGAAATCTGTTTTTTGACAATCATGACCACATATAACACCGATTACGAGATATTAATATTACCATTAAAATCACTTATAACCACAGTGCATCTCATTACCATCCCATTAAACCAAAAAAAAGCCTAGGTTACGTGGTTTAATTACAAAGTTCCCACGGCGTCTACCTTCCAAATTCATGTTGGTTGTCGTTAAGGAGTTCGGTAAGAAGTACCTACCTAGCCTTGAATTGTCATAGACCTACCAATATCTCAATCACTAAACATTTTTTCTATTCAATTTTCAGCAGTTACGCGATATATCTTTGGAATCCAAGATCCCAAACCAATAAAACTAAAATAAGACCACATTGAAAGTATTCCCTTCCAAAAAAAAAAATCGTTTTAGAAACAAAGAAATTCTGAGGTAACAGACATAAAAAATACAACCGAATCGAGAACCTCCTACTTATTTTGATATCTATTAAAAAATACGCGTGTTTTGATAAGCGGTGTAAAAAATATGCTAAAAACATCACATGATTAATAGACGACCTCATGTGTATATCATTCTCAGCAATTGGATACGATCCAAATCAAAGAGCGATATATATATATATATAATTTTTCTTAAATAATGCTGAATTAATGCAAATGAAAACTAGCGATACCCGCCGTCTTCGCGCAAGTCAATGTCCAAAATGCACTGAACAAAATAGAGACAGATGCTCAATTTGTTTCAATTTAATTAATTAATTATTTCGTACTTTCACTGAGAGTACCTACCTGCCTAATTCCTTGTCTATGCGCATTTTTGACACCTCAATTTTTAACTTAGACCCAGAGCTGACGACACCAAAGCGAATAGGCTTTTTCGCTGAAAATGGGCCGATCAAAAAAGCACTCTCGATGTTAATATATCGATTACGCACCGGTATTATTAGTTCCAGCTCTGTGTTGATTTTGTGTCAAAGATAAGTTTTATTTAGAAAATTATTGTCTTAGAATTACTACGACATTGGTTACGATATAAGAAAGTTAATTCTTTTTGTTTTAGACACATCGACAATTCTACTCAATTTTTTGTACTTTTGCAACCAGCGGAGTGGATGGCATTCAAATATGTGGCTTTCGGCCAGCTAATAGAAGGAGAAGAAACACTTACTAAAATCGAAGCTGTTCCCACTTGGTACGAAGAACCGACGAAGGCGGTGGTCATGAGACGGTCGGGAGTTTTAGAGATGATCTCTCACGATATACCCAACAGGGTCGAGGGATACATAGAAGGGCACATCGAAGACCTGAACGCGTTAGGAAGATACTTGATTGACGTAAAAAATTTCTTTCAGCATTTAACAGTTCCGTTTGAAGAGATGTACAAATATAAAACATTTTATTTCCATCTGTGTCAACCATGTCATTCCATGATTTGTCACAAAAAATTTTTGTCGAAACGATATCCATCATTTTGAAACAGATTTTTCAAATGTATTTGTCAAAAATTACTATGGCGTTCTAATGAAGTACAGAGTTGCGACCACATGTCAAAGGCTAAGCTATGTTTTTTTTTTGCTTGTAAGCGCATCGCTTTAGAATAAATCAATCCGTACAATGATTAGAAAAAGACTCAACAGTCAAGAATTTAACCCATCTACCCTGCCTCATTTCCTAAATGTGGGGTGTATGTATTTGATAAAATAAGTAGAGAGTAGCTGTCTTTGAGAGCCACGAAAAAGTTCATATTATTTGCAGTCCATTAATATTTTTAACAACTTAGGTAAATTATTTTTAAGATCATACTCATACATTATATGCGCCTCATGCCTTTTTTAAAAAAATTTACAAGTATTTTCATGGTTATCAAAATTAAACATTTACAAAATATTTAAAGCAATTTGTACGGGGTTAAAAACCTTATGGAATCTACAAAAACGTTTTTTAAATATTCTTTTTAATCCGTTTTAAGAACGCGGTATATAATAAGCTATTATTTATTAAATAATCAATTTTAGGTTAATTACTATTCAAAACAGTAGTTTTTTTTTTAAATTTACTTTAAGACCTTTTTATTTTCCGTAGCTATATATATTACTTGGACCTGACGTTGAAGTCAGGCTCTTTAAAACAAGGCATTAGCATAATATAATTATGGTAATCTAAAAAATAAGTGAATTTTTATTGTAAGTAAAAATAGAGTGATACAAATCTTGTCATAATCGCTGAAATACAAAATGACAAACTTAAAAATTTGTTTTAGTTACTCATGGGTATAGTTTGGTTGGAGTTAGAATTTAGAACTATAGCAAAAATGGATCAGGATAAACCGATGCCAACTGACGAAGAAGCTATCGGCATCGGCGAAATGGGGTATGAATATCAAAATACGCAATAAAAAATAGTTTGGGCATAAATCCCTCTAATAGACTTTTAAAAATTTAGAATTAATTTAAATAATTATCCGTTTTTTTTTTTGTTTACATTACAGCTATGGCAAATGCCACCACGGTCCCACTTGTCAGTGTGTGATAAATAGACTCAACCAGCAAGATCTGGACGAGGGCGAACACTATTTGGAGAACGAGGAGTCAGAGAGTTCAATAGACGACAAAAGTAACATGATTTGTGATTTGGTTGAGTCACTGCCCAAGAAACCCTACTACATACCCCTGACTAATATAGAGGACCCAAATGACTTGGATTCAAATTTTGATTTGAAAAGGTATAATATTTTTTTGCTCTAAACTAAGTTCATGAATAATATAAAGACCGGCAAAATACCTTGTTGGTTTTGCATGTAACATTTTATAATAAACGAACTATAATACACGACTAGTTTCCGCCTGCGCAGACAGAATGAATTCCTCCATCTTATATATCGACCGACCACAACAATAAATAATTATGGCGATCGCCATTCTCGATTCTAATCCTGGTCTTATTCTCGATGCCGTTTCGTATCATTCTACGTTTCGAGCCCAGTTTCGATTTGAATAGAGTTCCGATTCTGATCACACTTTTGATTCCGGTCAAGATTTCTGATTTCTTCATATTTCGATTCCGGTCACGATCTTAATTCTAATTTTGGTCCCACGATTGATTACGATCTTGATCCCGTTCTAAATTTCGAACCCTCCCAATCTCGACTTTTGGTTCTGCTAATCGTCCCGTTTGCAATTCCGATTCCATTATCGCTCGCAGTAACCTTCCGGACAAAGCCGAGGCAACGTCCTAGTCTCAAAATAAAATTTATGGTGTGTTACTTGGGAATAATGATGCTTTCTATGAGAAGAATTTTAAGAATCTGTAATAAGACAAATATAAGGTCGGTGAAAAAGTTTTTTCGTATTTTATAAGTAAAAAGTTGTAGTGAATTCTCTTTGATTATACTGTTTGTATTAGGTTAGTTTTTGATACCATTAAATAGATATCATTGAAAAAAGAAAAATAAAAAGAAGGACGGTGTCCCGCCTCTTTTTAATTGTTTTTGGTCTATCTTGTCGAATTAATCTAACGTAGAAATGCAAATTATTTCAAATTTTATTAAAATGAAAAACCGGACAAGTGCGAGTCAAACTCGCCCATCGAGGGTTACGTATAAATTTGCAGGTATATATTATAAATAATTCAGGAATCGAGTCTCGCAGCTTTTTCCAAGATTTATTTTTTGTAATTATTTATGATTTAATTAAAATATACGGCTTTCAAATTTTTTCTTCTGTACAAATTAGTCAAAGTTTAAAAAATTCTACAAAAAGATTTGGTTACCCACACAATTTTGACCGTGCATACCGTTGTTTAACCTCGATGATTGATTACGTACTTTAAAAAATGAAGACTATGTTTTTTACGATTTAATTACAAATATATGATTTTCAGACTTTTCCCATATTTGTAGTATAAAACAGTCTTACTTGCCAAATTTCATAGATCGAGGTTAACGGAAAATACCCTATAAATTTAAATTCCTTGAGAGTGTCAAAATATATATTTTTTGCGGTGTAAGCTGCCGTATCTTTTTTTCACGTTAACTTAGAAGTTTGATACTTTCATAACTTCAAGAGACTGTAAACTGGAGTATATAGTTTTAATTTCAACTGAATACCTCCACGAGTTCTCAAGATAAAGGATCTTGAAAGGCATAAGGACGGTCGGACAGTTAAGTGATCCTATAAGGGTTGTGTTTCCCTTTTGAGGTACGGAACCCTAAAGGGGAAAAAGTGCGACACAAGCCGCGAAAAAAATTTGCAATATTCAGGGACCTGATTCAGTGTCAGTAAGAGCAGTACAAAAACTGATTCAAGCGTTTTCAGTCTAGTAATTTTTATACCAAAGATGAACCTAGCTCTGGTCGACCTGTTACAGATAAAGTTTTGACCCATTTCAAAGAAGCTAGATAAGCAAAAAAGTTCGATACTTAGGTCCCACACTAGCTCACTGAAAGAAATCTAATTAATCGTGTACTCATTTGTGATTCTCTATTGAAATGTAATCAAACCGAATCGTTTTTAAAAAGATTAATCACTGATGATAAAAAACGGATTACCTACGATAAGAACGTGCGAAAAAAGCATGGTCAAAAGGCAGGCAAGCTCTACAGACTATAGTGAAACTCGAATTAACACGGGTAAGTTAATGTGTTTAGTGGGATTGTAAGGGCATTATTAATGATGAGCTTTTACCAATGTGAAAAACCATCCATTCGGATCTCTACTACCAATATTTAATGGGATTCAAGCAAGTAGAGAAAAATCGTCCAGAATTGGTAATTAAATGTAAATAAAGAAGGATGAAAAATTATCTTAATGTAAATATGAAACACGAATAAACTTTTTCAACAGATGACGCCAAAGAAAATGTCCATCAATTTTATTCAAGGAGTTTCTTATTAATGAAGTAATTTTTAGCATCTGTTTAGAAATTCAATTCAATAGTAAAAATTCACAGATAACGACGAATACGAATTCTAGTTTCCTTTTTCAGAAATCTTCCCATTCGCCAGAAAAAACCTATCGTCAATTTTCATAGTAATTTTATGATTGGTTTTAGACACGCAAAAAAAATAAATTACACACTCATTTTTATACATTGCACAACCTCGCTTCCCCAGCCTAAATAGTAAAAGACGCATCTCATCACTTTTCAAAGTCTTTCCCTTCATAAAAGTTATATACAGATTTAACCCTCCTTAACTTCGATAAAAAACCGCACACATAAGCGCACACACACACACACACACACACACACACACACACAGAGAGACAGAGACTGACAAAACAGACAAACACGCGCACAAACACTCGCACAGAGGAGATACTGCTACCGGGCACGTCTCGACCTGCGAATAGAAGAATGCTCGCTGTTCTAAGAGCAGAGGGTAGGAGTGAAATAAAACAACTCCCACAGACAAAACTCCCCAAGTCAAGGCGTAAAGATACCGTGCCGAAGACTACATGGCATCGGGGATACGTCGTCGCAAACGGTTTTCTTAAGGCACCATGTCCTACCCCAGACGTAAGTAGTGGCCTTACTCCAGCAAAGCCGGGGTAAGCAAATATCAGTATATTTCCCTAGCTATTCGTGGAAACAACATGGAGAACTCATATAAAAACAAAAGAAGTGAAACTGGCAAAGAGCAGCATGCCCGATAAGCTGCCTTGGACAGGGCGGTGGAGAAGATGAGAATTAATGCATGGGATTGTCTCGAGGACCTTATCGAAGACGCGGAAGCCTTCGCTGACTCGAAGGCAAACCTCCATAAGGAGTTGAAAGTGAAGTTGGCGAACATTCTGTTACAGGATACAGGACTTTCTTCATCGGTTAATCAAGGAGGCGTAGCAGCACTTTCCCGCAGTCATCGCTGGAAACCTCAACTTCTGAACAGTTGATTGGGAAAGCAAAGAAACTAATGCACGAGGAAAAACACTGCTGGAATCCATGGCTGTATTAGACATAATATTGATGAGAAACCATGATGAGAAACCAACTTTCATCAGAGGAGAAGCTACCTCCATCATAAATCTCACTTTTCTTAGTGCTTGCCTTGCCAAGGGGTGTTGCTCCGGGCAAGTAATCGGTACCTATACAGCAAGCGATAACTGCGCTATTGTATGACAATCTTGACTTGGCAAAATGTAGATGGAATATACTGACAAATCAACGCAATCGGTTAGAAGGTGAGCGCCTTTGACGAAGTTGCTTTTAATACAGCTCTGAATGAGGACCCACTCAGCAACCGAAATGTTTAAAAAAAATCAAAAGAACTGATAAAGAGGATGACGATCGCATGCGATGCTATGCCTCGGAAACTAAATGTTAACCATCGACCATCAGGTGGAATGAAGAGATCAGCAGGCTCCACAAGGAATGCTTTAGAACGAGAAGAGCGTCGCAGCATGGTCGGAAAAGACCAAATTCGGCGGAATTGTTCTCAAAATACAAAGCAGCACGCCTAAAACTAAATGCAGCAATTAGGGATAATAAACGGAAATACTGGAATGAGCTGATCAAGGAAGTGGAGGGGGACCCTTGGGGTAAATCCTATAAGGTTAACCTTTCGCTTGAAAAGACAATCAACGCCATCACTAACGTGCCCTCAGCTATTGGAAAGGATCGTTACGACACTGTTCCCACAACAACTAGATCAGATATTATCATCTTCTAGAACAGCACGAGAAAGAAGAAATCCGTCAAGATACAGAGGCGCAATCAATGGAGGCGTGTAACAAAGTAAGGAACAAGAAAGCTCTCTCGCCTTGGATGGGATCCCCAACGTCAGTCTGAAGGCAGCCATCAAAGAGGCATCGTCACTGTTTTTGGCGATGCTTTAAAAAGGGTCCCTTCACTATGAAATGGATGCAATAAAAGCTAGAACTTTTCCCTAAAGGGAAAAAGCCGCCGGACAAACCATCATCCTATCGTCCGCTTTGTGTGCTGGACAAGGCTGACCAGATACTGAAATGTATAGTCCACCAAAGGATCGAAGCAGCAGTCGACCCACTGCTGGCCAGCAACCAGTATGGCTTCCAAAGAGGACGATCAACCCTAGATGCGATCAACCTGATTGTTAACACAGCTAAGGACGCCGTTGTAGAGACCAGATGGAAGGGGGTTACGAAAAAGTACTGGTTAATAATGACATTATACATTAAGAATGTCTTCAACTCTGGTAGCTGAGAATGCATCATGAGGGTCCTCATTGAAATGAACGTGCCGGCATATCTACGAAATATGGTAGCTAGCTATTTCACAGACAAACTCCTTAAATACGATACGAAGACTGGTCCAAAAAGAGTACAAAATCACTGGAGGTGTAACTAAAGGCTCAGTTTTGGGTCCCCTTCTAGGGAACATCATGTACGACGGTGTCCTGAAAGTAATGCTACCTAGAGAAGCCAAACTCGTCGTATTGCCAGACGAAGTAGCCATAGTGATAGTTGCGAAACGTCTCAAAGAAATAAATTATATTTTTGACACTATCTATGAAAGAATCATTTAGTGAATGAAATCAGTCAACCTGAAATTAGCAGAGCATAAGCCTGAAGCCGTGCTTATCAGTAGCAGAAAAAAACTTGAAAGTATCAAGTAGAGAGTAGAAAATCATGATATCATATCTCAACCATTTCTTTGGTACTTAGGAGTGATGCTCGATACCCAACTCAACTTCAAACAGCAAGCCGTGCACGTAGGCACCAAAGCGTCGGTAGTAGGAACAACCTATCACGGATTATGCCCATTGAAGAAGGCCCGAAACAGAAGAGAAGAGCACTACTGACGTCTATGATAACTTCTGTGCTCACATATGGAACTTTTGTTTATACTGACACACGTAAAATGCTTCGATATATCCTATCAGTATATCAAAGGAGTGCATTGAAAGTCATGTGTGCTTTCCGCACGGTGTCTGAGAATGAAGCGCGTGTCATTATAGGGATGCTGCCCATTGCAGTGCTTGCTGAGGAACAACGAGCTCTTTACTGGCGCGAAGAAACGACTACATTGTGTCCTGAAGAAATCAGAACTGAAGAAAGGTAAAAGAGTATTTGTCGATGGCAAATGCTGTGGGATTTCACAATGAAGGGCAGGTGGACATACCGCCTCATCCCACAAGTGGACGAATTGCTAAATCGAAAACATGGCGACGTTAACTACTATATGACACAAATGGTTTCAGGACACGGATTTTTCAAGGCATACTTAAACAGGTTCAAACATGAAAAATCTCCAGAGTACCCAAATTGCACTGGAATTATCGAAGATGCAGATAGGTGTTTTTCGTGTGCCTCTGTTTTAATTCGTAGAGAAATACTTTGGAAACTGTCTTAAAAGAGAAATTTCGACCAGAGACTATAGTGGAAATGATGCTCTCATCGAAGGGAGCATGAGATGCAACATGTACATTCGCGACGGAGGTCTTCCAAGACCCTCGCTGGATAGAAAGGCAGCGAACTAAAGATTAACGTAACTAGAAAGAAGGAAAAAGTGGCTTCGAATACATAATGGAAGAGCACCAGCTAAAGCTTCCCCCAATGAAATAATGCCTAATGGCAGTTCCACGGAGGGAAACAGAGACAGAAGATAGATGAGGTTTTTAGACGGTATGGGTATATTTGAGTTCGACATACCAGGCACAACATCTATAAAAAAAGACACCAGCACAGACACACGCACTGACCCACGCAGATAATGCAGCACACTCAGACACATGCAGTCACATGCAGGTACAGAGACACACACCACTACATAAAAACAAATGAATATGGCTACTAAAGTAACACATAATAATTTATTTTTTATGGTTATCATACGGTGTATGGAAATGACATAAAGCCTATCATTTTTGCAATCACAGATTCTGATCGTGCACTAATTTTCATCATGATTAGCCAAACCGTTCTTAAGCTATAAAAGAATATGATGCAGACAGGCAGTAGCCTATTAGTTAGACAATCACATGTTCTAACTGAACACCAATTTTCATCACGATATATTCAACGTTCTTCAGTTGTAAAAGAACATACAGACATGCAGTAATACATAATTTGTGAAATCACATGTTTTGACTCTATGACAATTTTCATCAAGATCGGTCAACTCGTTTTTAAGTTATAAAAAAACATATAGTATACAGACAGATAGACAAACATCAGTAGCCTATCATTTGCGCAATAACATTTTCTGATTGTGAAACAATTTTCATCAAGATAAGTTAAATCTTTTTAAGTTATAAAAGAAGATGCCTCATGTGTTCAGTTAGCCATAAAAAAAATGTTTATCAAAAATTTTCAAAAAAAAATTATGTACAGACAGACGCTACAGATTTATATGTAGTAGTATACATAGAAGTTGCTTAAAAGCTAAGTATAGCATTTGTGTAAGGGACAGTTATAACATATTTAATAGCCAAGAACCTGGAGAGGATTTAATAAATGTTCCATAGAAGTAGAATATCTTACAAATACTTTAAAAATACTACAAAAAAAATAATAATTCTAATATCTACACATAATTAAACAGTAGAATCCGGTGTGTCTGTACATTGGAGATATCTGTAAAAGATGGAGAGGGGGGGCGATAAGAGAAAAGTAATATAAGAAAACAGGTCTAAGGGAGAAAAAATTATTAAATTTTATGTCTGTCTGTTCGCGCACATCTCAAAAATTACTAAACGGGTTTTAATAAGGTTTTGACGGTAAATAAGGCTTGGGTTACAGCCTAATAAAAGCTTTATATTTTTTTAATCGGACGACAGAAAAAAGTTATCCTTATTGAAACATCTAACCTGAGAAGTTAGAAAGCAAATAAAAGTTGCTAGCATCGAGAGCTTATAGAGACGTCACAATACGAATCAACAACAACGTTTAATAAAAGTGCACTCGACCTTCTGCACATGTCGCGCTCGACTTATTAATTAAAAATAATTCAAGAATAAGAAAGGGATTGGAAGGAGAGTGAAGGAGGGAGTCAAGTTGAGGTAGAAAAATTATATATATATATAAAATATATAATTATATTTTATATATATATATAATTTTTAAAATAATAATTATATATATAAAATAGACAGACCGAATTTCATGCTCGCAAAGCCACGGGTAAGCTAGTAATAAATTAAATAGACATATAAAATAATAAATTGGTTGAAATATACAAAGTGATGAGGTAAACAATATATTATTTCGAATTATTTAATTTTCCAATTATTAATCAAATGCTACTGCTAAGCACCCAAACAGCTCTTGCAATTTTTCATGCGAATACCTTGCCTGTGAAAATTGCTAAAACTCTCATGAAATTATTTACGCTTCTTTCTTATTATTTTACTAAAAATTATCGTCCATTCATCATTTTTTTAATTCAATATCATATAACAATATTTCGCACTGTCAAAAAAAAGAGACCATTTGTAGATGCTATTCCAGGCACACAATCCCGAGTATTTGATTCTAAATTTGCTAGCACGCCGCGCTAAGAAGTCTCGAACTTTTATTCAACATCATGCATCATTACACTAACATCCATTGAGAACAACACCCAACAACTTCATCAATGACAACGAATTCACCGTTATCTCGCTGTCGAATACGCCCTCACACAATCTTGCGATAATGATAATGATTGAGAGGTTTAAACTTCAAGTCCTCCACAAGGCTTTACAGCCCCTAATTAAACCCACCCGCAAAGCCTGGGTGGGACGGGGGTTGTTAACGATTGTTGTCGTATATGCGGTGAGAACGTCCGGCGTCGACTGACAATTTTCTCTGTGATGTACAGCTGCCTACCCTCATTATGCTAACAACAATCGTATTATACAAATAGTCATCCATATGTAACAAAATGTATACTATGCTATCGAAGTAAAGTGGATAGAATAGACATGAATAATGCTAGTTTTCCGTACAGTTAGTTCCTGCTAATAAAGATTTTATTCTTATTTAAAAAATTATTACAAATGTTTCTCTTCTGCAGCTGTTTCATTTCGTTTCATCTGAATTTGTCAATCTCATCATATTCGTGCTATGTTTTTCCGTGAAAACTCAACGAAATCCTCATGGATTAGTGTTTTCATAAACACTAAAGCGGGTTATTTTAAATATTTATCAGATCAGGCTGTCTACATTTATCATGTGAATCGCTAAGTACTTTTTTAGCGCACTATACCGAATCAAGTTAATTTCGCATGTTTGACGGAAAGCTGTTTCAGTTAATCGTCAAAATGGTGATACTACCAAAATAACAATCTATTTGTTCATGAAGCTTCCATACGTGTATGGAATTAAGTCGTTACTACTTCGCTTTAAGCCTAATACGAAAAATGTATATTAAGCTGATTCGAATCTGAGTGAACGTCTTACTAAGTCACTTTAATGGAATTGCGGAGCAGTTATTTTATATAACTTAACTCATGGATCAATCGCCTGTGGTTGAAACGTATTTTTTTTTTATTACCTGAATGCCACCAGTCAGAAGGAAACAAAACTTTTAATTACTTAATTGAAAGAGTTGCAATATATCGCAATATAGTTTAGTTAATAAAAGAATAATTGCAATAAGAAATTATTCTTTTTTTCAGGCTCTTCCAAGGCTATTATTGTTTAGAGTCAGATATACCATCACCAAAGACAAAGAAAATACCTCCTGAACCGTTTTCAGAAAAAAGAAACGTGCCCGAAGGCGTCGCAGCTGTTACCAACACACCTTCATACGGTAGAAAATTATTGTTTTTGATGGTAGCGGTAAGCCAATTTACAATTTTGATGATAAGGCTCTTGATAATCCTGATTGTAATCACACAAATCTTAATGAGACACATGCTACGATGTTTAGCGAGTGTCATTGCTGTGACACTTGTAGTATTAGTGAGACTTACGTCGGGTAGTCAAACTAGGACGAGCTGTATAGCGCATTTTAATTTGACTACGCAACGTCGCTCAAGGAACAGACCAGATACGTATGTATAATACGGCTTTTATGCACTTTTTAAATTCGAAATTTTGTGTTTTTCACAGGAAGTTTCGATACTGAAGAAAATGAAGCAATAATACACTACTTTGGGTAATGTGTATCTTAAATATACAAATTAATTAATACTAGCTGTTCTCCCGCATGGACACACAAACTATCCTTACACCATTTCCTAATCTAGCTTCCGATTTCGATTTTAGTTTTGGTATTAGTTCTACTTTCGGTCTCGATTTCGCTTCAGTTTCAATGCTGGTCCACTCGGTTCCGATCCAGGTTTTCTTCTACTTGATCTGGACCTTCAGGGTTGTCATCCGTATTTTCTACGTTATCCATTTCGAAACGAACCTCTGAACCTTTTGTTCACTCGACATAATCTGTACTCCTCAAGTAATCAATTACGTATTTCTTCGTCTGACACCGGTCTATTAGACATTTCTACTCAATTTAGATCACTTTTAGTTGAAGCCATGGTAAAATTTACGACGGGTTAGTTAAAAAGACACCTTGCTTTAAAGTAATTTTTATTTTGTTGCTCAACCGATGTAATTTTTAAGATCCAGACGGACATATTACTCTTATGTCTATATATAAACAGAATAACGTCCCTAACAAATAAAAATAATTTCACATACTTTGTCTCGTAAATTACGCGATTACGCCATGTTCTTACGACATAGTTAAATCGATTCTTCGCTCTTTAAAACTTATTTTTTTAATTGTTAATTTGCCATCACTCGACTATTCTATGTATACCATTTTTCGTTTTATATTAATAATAAATAAAAATCGGTATATAACAATGTCAGATGGCGGTCACCTCATTTACCATAAATATTCACTCTCATTATATGATTTCAGAAACGAGCTTGATAATGTGAGTTTTGGTGGTAACGTGATCCGTGGAGTCGCAAAGAGTTTCCAGCAAGAGTTAAAAGGCGCAATGCCAAAGTAAATATGTTTAAAATATCTATAGCTAATTTCAAAACAATTTCAGGGTAATATGACTGTTTTTATTCAGTATGTCGCCATACAAAATATAAGTGAACAGAAAGATTTGTCTTGATGAACTATCAAAGTTTTTTAAATTGACAAGCTCACGAAATATTTGTTTATTTACATTTACTACAGTCGCTTCGATTTTTCGTATGAATTACATCTGATATTAACCTGTGTAAACATTCAGATCCTTCGAGACCCTATAATACAAAAGCCACTTCGGAAAATTACGGGTTTTATCTATGTAGGATAATTTTATTCTCAAGTGCTTAACAAATACTTAACTTGGAGTTATAAATGAATCACCTAATATTCTTAACCAAATAATATATTTCAATTTATAATATATACAACTAAATTTATTCTGAAATGAAAGATTTGATGTCTGATAATTCAATATAAAACATAAACATTTACATACCTAGTTACTAAAAATCTTTATAACCATTGCCTGACAACTTCACGTCATTGCTTCTGATATTTTTCGTAATTATTTGTCATAGTGAGGCATCAATGAGGCATAGTGTGACGGCGTGTTAACAAATTTTGTCTGCACTACACCCTCGATGAAAAAAATCCAAATATATACAATATGTCAACGGGCAAATGCAAACAAAGTTTAATTTTGTTTTAATTTATATTGTTAAAATGATATAAAACGACATGAAACAATAGTCTCTCGTCCGCAGGAAGTCATCGGTGGACTACTACTATCACAGAGTTTCAACTTTACCGTCCATGGGATCGTTCGATTGTAGATTCCTTGCCACAAAGTAAGTGTCGGTGTATTCATATTTTGGATCTTCTTAGTATTGCCCTTTTTTCATGAATATCATAAATATAAGTGCATATCAACTAAACGAGCAGATATGCAAAGTTCGTGATTGATACTTGACCATTCGACGTGGAATGGTTTGTAAATGGTTATAGGCTATTCATAATACAAAAATTGTAAAAGTATGTTTGTATGCATGTTTGTCATTCGCTAACGACTGGACGGATTTTGATCAAATTTTGCATAGAGATAGATGTATTCTCAAATTAGATATAGGACTAAAATATGAAGATTATATTCTATTATGTAACAAGATTACTTTTTATATAAAAATGTACAAATACAAATAGTAATTTGTTATTACTCACATCCGTGGTCAAGGAATGACTAAGATTGGCATTAAGGCCGCTATTCGAATAGCGGGACCGGAATTGGATCTGCTAATGGAACCAGAATTGACCGTGATCGGGAGCAGAAGTGACACGCGAGTGAAGCATAGGCATATTTGAATAATAAAAAAAAAACATAATTATTGCTGAATGTTAGTTTACGCTCGGCGAGCGTAGGTAACGGCTATATATATATTGGAATCGAGAGTGGAATGACCTGCCAGTGGAACCAGAATTGACATCGATAACAGCACCGTAATCGCGATTAAAAATTGACAACAAAATCGGCTAATATGAAGGAATTCATATTAATCTATATCCACGAGAGCGAAAACGAGGCACATTTAAATAAAAAAAAGTTGCTAAAACTAAACTTACGTCTAGCGAAGCGGATGGGTGACCGCTAGTTATATAATAAGTATAAGGAAGAAATCACGAGATTTTTGTCATACAATTTTAAGGGGCCGTACGTCATAAAATTTAATCGAATTCACGTTTTTCATTCGACTACAACGTATACAAAGAGATTTATACGATTTTAACAGTTTATGAGTACTGTACGACGCACGGGTCTTTGCCACTCTGAATTGTCTGCGAATGAGGAGATGCGCTGGTTCAACGGTCCACTACCCCTTCTTTTCCCTCACGTTCTTCTTTTATGCCAATGCGACATTTTTTGTGACGAATTTCACAGTGGCAAATATTCATGCGTTGTATTGTAAATGGATGTTCCATTGTACTAGCGATGCCATCATCAAATTAATATCTACAAAAAAATTATGAGTCAATAAAATTAAAGATTGTCTCATTTACTGGACCTTTATTTAGTTTTCATGTTTTTTTTTTGTAATGGCTAATTTTTATAAAAAGAAAGTGAATAAATAACTACCTAATTATTTTACCTGATACTGTTCACACTAGTGTCAAATAAAATGTGACTAGAAAATTTCAAGCAGAACCAGACAACTATCAAATCGTTAACCTGTTTCTGATAGGTAATCTATAACATTCTTATTTTGCAAGTCTTCTACTATTAGAAGATTAATTTTTACTTTTAAGAAAGAAGGAAGTGCGCATAGCATCAGATTACCTGCGTGATAGTTCCTCTATAATTCCCATAATCCGGCGCCCTACCGGCTACTCCTTCGACGTAAACCTCTCTTCGTCCGATGATCTGAGTTCCACCGACGCTGCTCAGGCCCAGTTGACAAAACTCAACGCCGAACATTCTGAAGAGGGACCCAAATTGAAATGCTATGTGTAAGTGCCTTAATTTTATTACGCCATGAAGAAGAACTTTGCTAATATATTGTAATATGGGAATAATATGGATTTATAAAAAGAGGCGATGCGTATTATGTCCTAAAAAAATCCTAGATGGCGTTTCTTTCGGATATAATACGTAAAACAGAGCCCTGATTTACTTTCATTAAACAACTTGTACAAATGCATGAAAAATTGAAGCATTATCAATGCGTGTAGGTGATCTTTATGCGCGATTGAAGAAAATTTGTTTATTTGGAATTGTAGTAGATATTACGGCTAGACTAAAAATCAATAAGCCATATTAGACTTGAATATTATACAAATTAGAATCTGGACCATGAAAGATTGAAAACCAGAACTCCCGCAATAAGAAATGAAGGAATCAGTTGTATGTACACCCGGATGAAATCGAGGTATAAGTGAGATGATAGACAGTAAAGACGAAATGCTAATTAATACGATGTTATAATTTACCGTGTAATATTTTACACCTTTTCGTGTAAACAAACATGGCGGCTATATCTTTCAAAATTGGATGCAAAGCCTGCAAAAAAGTCTACAGTTTCTTTTAATACCCTAGGAGATCTATTCAGTAAAAAAGAAATTCATCTGCGAGTGCAAAATCGCGAACTATGCAGTCGTAGTATCAGGAGACTTGAAATACTGAATAAAAATTTGAAAATAATCTTGGAATTACGAGCCAACGCTCAAATCGTGATAACTTGGAAAAAATCCACACCGATTTAGTCGTCTCTACCGCGTGACGCACGTTCTCAAGTCTAGCGGTTCCCATTTTACAATTGATCCGTCGCGTTTTTGCACTATGTGTCGGTTCAATCGGAGCGCATGACGTCGAACACGACACACAATGTATGATCCACACGTAGTGCAGCCAATAGACGGAACGGAAACGAGTCACACAGACGCAGATGGAATCGGACGACGAAATCCCGCTCAAACGAGTTATTATATACACCAGAAAATCGATAGAATGCCAGCAACAGCGACGACAGCAATAATAGCACCATCGAAGACGCATTGTCATGTAATAGGTATCTGCGTTGATAAGAGACTAGCATGTGAAAGGAAATTCAGAGACAGAAAATAACTAAGAGACCGGATCAAGTTATATAAGGACCAGATCAAAACGAACCGAAATGCGATCATCATAATCGACATGCTCAGCACTAAATTTCGCAACTAGCTGATCGATAAAATCAAAGAACTCCGACCATAGATAACTTCACCACTCTGAAGCTCAAAGCCGAAATAAAACATACGACTAAGATAGTGCCCAGAAATCAGATCATGGGCTACACAGGGAAAGAATTGATTTAAGAGATTAAACATGCGATAGGAATAGCTCCGATAAGTCTGAAACGACTGAACAAATAAGAAATTGCTCCGTTACATCTTTGAGAGGTTATGAAAACCTGGAACTCAAAATGAAACAAGTAGAAAGTGCCGCCAAAAAAAACCATCAAACCAGAGTGCCGGCGAACAGCATACTGTAATACAAAAAAATGCTATAAATTAAATAATGCAATTGACTTCAGCCACACTACAAAAAGACAAGCGACCGGAACAGTTTTCAATAAGAAGGGAGAAAAAGTCACATTTTGCACTAACTGCAGACAGTATAATTATGCAGTGAGACATACATAACATAGGCGAAAACGTCACTTAGAAAGAAGCGAGAGACAAATTAAAGATGTAGTGGATATCGTCATACAAAATTTTAGTGAAAAACTCACTCAAGCCCAATAGATTGAAAATGACGCAGTGACAATAGATTCTAAATGCAAAACTTCAAATAAAAAACATTAAGACCCTGCACGCAAACGTACAGGATCTTAAGGCCAAATTCAAAGAAGTCAGACACATAACGGCAACATACGACCCGGACATCGTGGAGTAGAATGAAATCAAATTACATCAGAAATCAGATACAATATTAGCGAATGTAATAAAATATTACCTCAAACTGACAGATGAGACTTTCAGAGCACTACGCTCTATATCAGAGAAGGCCTAAGGTGGACGCAGATCCCGCTGATCAGAGAGGTTCATAAGATGACACAGAGAGGTTCATCGAAGGATACGCCGTTCGTTTATACTAACGAGGGGTAAGCATATTATAGTCAAATGGCGAAACCGATTTTAAAAATCACCAAATAAGCCAAGGAGCTGATAAGCAACGACGGTGCGGTAATCATTGGAATAATCAACTTGAATATAGAAACCCTCGGCCATGCAAACGATAGACATGTCCAATGACTGATAAAGTGGATGCTTTAAACCGGAAAATACACGATGATACATTTGGACAAATAGTCGAACTATATCATAATTCTAACAATATAGTGAACATTACACTGCTCACAACGTAACATTCATTAAATACATACACAGTTCGAGACTGGACCACCTAAACAGATCAATTCGATAGGCTCAGATCATATGCCCTGGATCCTCTAGATCCAGACGCTGACGAACCTGGATCTTCCTACTTCAAGAAATATGCACAATATTATAAAAACACAAGGAATCCAAGAAAGCCTATGTTAAACTGGTCACCCTCGAGATCGACTTCCACAAAATTATCAAGACTGTGAAGAAACAATTGAAGAGCTCAAAAAAGTGATAAACAGCGCTCGGGACGCCATGGAATCCAAAAATTCACCAAGCTAAGAGAATATATATTTCAGAAAATCCAAAAAAAGCTCAGCTAGAGACGTACAGCTAGAGGTAAAATAGGAGGCTCACACACAGATCGAGCACGCAAAAGGCTGAATATCAAAAGTGAAAAAAGAACGCTAGCTATTCGCCAGCCAAGAGGCTGCGGAATGTAGAGAGCAAAAATACACAGATAATCAACAGTCTAGAAAACTGCAAAACCAAAATATGAAGTATCCAGTGCACGCTAAAGAAGCCACCGCAAAAAATACCGTACTTTGAAAACTGACAAACCGAAAAAGACACTATCGATAAATTGATCGACAAGCGATCATTCAAAACTGTGAAATCAGTTTGGAGGACACGCACACCGAGAAGGGGACACTAACGAGGAAAAAATCGAAAAAGCGGTAATGCCTTTCCACAGGGCGCCGGGCCCGGGCGGATTCAAGACAGACGCGCAGAAACTAGAGAAGGAACCGATATCCAAACTGATGGACTGTATTGACGGCTGGGCCAATGCATCTTTCTGCACAGACACGGCAAAGACATCAAAGTTTCAACCTTATACAGACTCATCACACTCTCAGGGATACGGATTCTGTGTCCTGGTAACGACATAATGGGCGCCCTAAACAAGGCGGCAAAGATCTTCATGGACGTGAGTAAAGCATTTCATTTTATACACCACAAAGTTTTCTTAAAAAACTCTATCGCGGTAGAGTACGCAACAACATAATATAAATTATCGAAAACTACCTGGGAAACAGAGAATTGGAGGGCAAGTTCAAAACCACTATCGGAACGAGAAGATATGTTCCACACGATGTACCGCAGGGATCGATCCTACGATAAATGTTGTTCAACCTATACGTCTCAGACATACCGAAGAATTCGACAATGAACTCGCGGGACATATCCAAATTCTTGCAATACAGAAACGACTTATCTGTAGTAAACTCAGCGGCGGAACCGGATCACGTGCTCATCAGAGCTCGGTGGGCGGTCGACAATGTATGCAGATACTACAAGAAATAGGGCCCGAAATAATACGAAATGCATGTTGTTTACCCACTAAGAACTCAAGAACAAAACCAAATACTTCGGAGTCATTTTCGATAGAACGATGTCCATGGCGAAACCACCAGGTACGCAACTAGAAGACAAGACGAATACAAGGAGTGGTAAATCCAATAATCGAGGCATCGTCTAAAATCAGCACGGAGATAAAACTGTTATTAATTCAGAACTACATCCTACACATAATTGACTGCGGTGTCGTACAACTATTGCCGAGGTGAAGGCACATAAACCGACTTAAGATTGAACACCAATACATGATGGATCTTAAGTCGACTGGCGGCTTCAGCAGAAGACTAGGTGCAAAAACTATAAGGGAGATGCTCGACCAAGATCCGTGGAACGTCCGAGCTTTATACCTTCACACGACATGCTCAAAACAATCAAAAAAACTTCAGAATGCCTGTTGCGATCGACCAGGCGGCCTGTCCGGATGGCCCCTCATCGAACCAGAATGCACGCGGCATAGCGCATACAATTCTTCCCTTTTCGATCATAGAATACGAGAAATTGAATACGTCTGTAAAAGAGAATAGGGCAAGTCCATTTCTAAGAGACAGGCTCTCGTATACCGTAATAGGCTGTAATCGTAGCATCTTAAACTGTAACTAATTTTGGCGGGATATTTCCGCTCAAAGCCTCTCTCAAACGTTTTGACTTTGTCTAATGTACACATGAGAATGAAATAAAAATCAACAAGTATAGTAAAGACCTATATTAGGAAAAAGAGATATAAAATGGAATACTTAAGGGAATTACGTTTATTGTTAACTCAATGAGAAAAAAAGTGTTCTATTCTATTTATAGATAATAGTTACATTTTGTAAAACACAAAGCCAGTATGTTTGTTTGTTTGTCAATGCAAGTTAGGGCTGTTGAGAAACGTTTATAAACAAAAATTTCATAATTTTATTTCCATACTGTACGTCACTTTTTATGAATGTCTGCACCTTTGTTTTATAATCCCGGAACTGCCCTTTCCCGAGATTGTCCTGAGAAAGATTTTTAGAAACTTAAAAAAAATGTCAGATGCACATTTTTTTAAATTGTATGATTTTTATTTTACGAACAGAAAGACAGATATTGAAGTGTACCAGCTTTTAGAAAACCCCGTGCGTGCTCATGTACATATTTACGACCCATACTCTCTTATCTTACAGCAGTTCCACCAGCCCCCGCATTGTAGGCATTTGTTGAAGTGTTTCTCACGCTACCCATTACCGAAATTTGGCTTAAAACTTCCAAAACTTATAACATATGTATATACAAACAGCCAAACAGCATTATGCTAAATTTACTCTTAACAATTTTTTTTTGCTATGTATTATGTTGAATTTTCATTCTCTCGTCCTTCAAGAAGATATAACCGATTTCAATTGTAAAAAATTCTTTTTCTGATTATCATTTAAATCTTGCGAAACTTAGGCGTTAAATAACTGAGTAATCTATATATGCAATTTCGCTTTTAGGTTGACTAGAATTTAACAATATAACAAACTATTCAGTCAATATAACAAATTATTCCGATTTCAGACCAATATCGGAAATTACACAAAAGAATATTTTTCTTACCCGAACGGCATGGAGACACATGCCAAATGAGGGATCGAAAGAAACATTTATAAGGCACTCCGTGACCGTAGACAGGACGTCGATAGAACAGCTGCACACTCTTAATTTGCAGCACGGGAAGAAATTGACGAGGAAAATATCATCGGACTACGTCAAAACCATGGACACGGGCAACATTCTAGACAGGTCGATCAGGAGTGCGCACTACGCCAGACGCAGGCCGTCGTTGACGATAGCTGAATACAGAACGAAAGTCGCAGCAGAGAAGGAGGCTCTGCTAACAATTTTCGACAAAACACCGAAGCTAAATACTTTACCATCTAACTCAGAAATGATTTGCCAAACGACGGATAGACACACCGCCGATGTCGATGAAGAGCCATCTCTCGCATCGTTTGCCACGTGCTGGCAAACTGAAGATGCAAATTCCAATGTCGGATGTGAGGAACCACACGATGGTTCTTTGGAATTACAAAATCTGAAGAATGTAAGTATATTTTACATTTATCAACTTTACACATAGAGAGTTATCAATGTATTTAATAACATCTACCTCACTGGGACCTACTTAAGTTCACGTCAAAGGACTATGTTTTGAATATTATGTTATGCCTGAAAAAACTATATATAATTTTATACCGGAATTTGATATATTTTTTTTATTTTATTTCGCTAATAGTATATACTACTTAATCCATTCAATATCTAGCATTCGTGCCTCTGAAATCATCACATTACATCGTAAAGTGGCATACAAGGTAAAATATAAGACTTAAAAAACCCAAAGATATTAATGAGCAATGGATCAAATATACATACATACGTGTGTCTAGTATGGGTTCGATTTTATGCTTTGTCCTCATAATGCGTTTGTAAAAGCTATTTCTGAACTACGGTTCTCTTTATAAATGGGATATGAACAAATGAAATATCGATTGCTAAATAGGTACAGCATCGGATTAATATCGTTTAAATACATTAGGTGACATCGGTTCATAGAAAACTACAATATAAAGGAAGTAATCGATAATTATAATTTATTTGTTCGCTCCTAGTTCAATTAGCATCCGTTCTCTGCATTACCTTATCGGTTGAATTGATTGAATTTATTCTTTCATCTTTTATATCGAATGTCGTCTCTTTCAATCGAAAATGACGAATTTTATCAGGATCACCTGATGCCGATTCTGTTCTGTTTCGATTGCGTTTCCGCTGTCAGTTTTAACCCGAGCCTCGTTCTGAATGTCGATACTACTCACGATCACAATCGCGGTCCCACCCTCAATACCGATTCCGAGTTCGATTCCCATACTAATACCGTTCTCGATCTTGATCATGTGCGTACCCGAGTGGGGGCTGGGGAGAGCAGCTGTCCCTCCTCTGGAAATTGTATGTTCTATATTAAGCTCGGGCGATCTGACTCACCTGTACCTCTAAAAAATAACGGCATAGGGCTGCGAGTTATTTTCTAATATAGTAGTAGTCTTCTAAACGTAATCCACAGTGGGTCATTTCATAGCGCAATTTTTACCATTGGCCTGTAGTCTATAAGATTTTCTATTATTATTTTGTAATTAAGTTATCTCTTACAGTACATTTAATTTGTGATTGATAATTAACAACTTTTGTAACGAATATATTATTAAGTAACGCTTTTATACAAAAAAAAAACTTCCGAAAATTGCATTATTATAATTTCTCCAATGATCTATAAATTTTTATTCGATTTTGTAATTGTACAAGGTGCAGGCCAGATATGAAGCACATCCTTTACTTAAATATTAAAATAGAGATTTAAAAAACATTAATAAAGATTCGATTTCTAAACTTCATTTTCTCTAGGCCTACATTGATAAACAAATAAGGATAGAAATCTTGTAGTGAGCTCCCGGACTAATAAATAGTACATCCATATAATAACATTAACATTTATTTTACAGAACAATAACTTGGCCGATTCGACTGGCATATAGGCGGATTGCCTACTATGATTTATTTATAGATTGAAAAAATCTAGATGTGAATAGACTACGAGAAAATTATAAATGGTATCATTGACATAAAAAAAGAACCTCCTTCAGACTGACGTCATGGATAAAATTGTTTTACATTATCAAAATATCTCCAGTGCAAGTTGTTTTCAAAACCTTTACTAACATGAATTTGTTTTATACATGTCTGATAGTTTTTTATATTTTGTTAAATTTCATGTTTCTGCTGTTTCATTTTTGTTATTCTCTAATTATTTACCACCACACGTGTCTGCCTGTAAAACGATATAACTCACAGCTTAATTCAAAAATATGTTTTATTAAATTGTATGCAATCATCATTTGTATTTCCATAAGTTTAATGTTAGAAATAATATTTTATAATTGAATCTCAATGTGACTAACCTATTTTATGGAAAATAGAGTATGCATAAAGGTATAACACCAAAAGCGAATATATATCTTTTGGTGTTTGCTGAACTGATTGTTGTGGCGGTTTCGAAGTAATTAAGCGAATCTTTTCAAGATTGAGGATGGTGAAGAAAGTTTTGATAATTACTTGAGATCCTCCTCAAAACAACTAAAAAAATAAATAAATGAATTAAGAACTAATACAACTAAATATGGATATATAATAGGATTATGTGCCATTTTCTCTCTACTGTTTGCAAGCTGTGTAACTGAAACATGATCACAAATTGAGGAATGAGTATCAACAATACCACAAGTGCAATAATTTTTGAAATGGCTTTTGGAAAACAATGACATCCGTAGGCGTTTTCGCAATTAATATATTGCTCTTCCGATATGAAGCTTGCATGCAACATGCAACCTGCAAACCCACCACTAAGCCTCGTACCATCTCGTCCATTACGAATCCCTATCCGATATTTAGATATTGATTTGAGGTCAACAAATATCGGACACTTACAGACGCTTGCTAGTAGTGTTTAGCGTGCCTGCAGTGCTTAGCATAGAAACAGAGTATAATAGACAGTTTGTCTGTAACAACGATTTTGTTCACTTCCACAGTAATACACAACACTTGGTATTATTAGCCATGACCTGCCGAACTCACACAGATTGTCTTTACACTTGTAGTGACTAAACATCGTCATTAGAAGTCGGCACGTTGAACGTTTTCGCCATCGGTACGCTCCCGTGAACTAATAACCAGGCACGTGCTCTTTTGACAGACATCGCACTATCAACACGTTTTCAGGTTAAGTTCAAACGAAAACATTTCCTATTTCATAACAGACGATAACAACCGTAGATACAGTTTTTATTTTCTCGTATATAATACTATTTTTAGGGTTCCCCATTTCAAAAAGAAAAACTGGCCAAGAGCATGTCGGACCATGCTTATTATAGGATTCCAAAGTCATTATTACAAAGAAATGCACTATAGATGAAAAAAGTACGTTGTTACACTTTTTTCCATGTTCCCAGCACAGAATAGTTACAAGCATATTAGTCATTTATAACTAGAAAAACAAGTAGTTATTACTAGTACTATTAAAGTAGTGTAAACTGAAGTGCATTAACAAAAGTACATATATTCATATGACACTAACGTCCTGTTATCGGGAAACGCATTTTTTCGGAAAAACGTCAAAACAGTATATCCGATCATGTTTAAAATAATTTTCGTTGTAAGTACTTACAAAGCGTTGCCTATCTTATTTTTCTCATATTTTTTAGACATATGGTTTAGAAAATAAATGAGGGGAGACGAACTTTTTGCTACTTTCGGAGCAATTATTTCCGAAATTATTCACACAATCAGAAGAATTGCTCAGAAACCTTAGTGATTTTAAAAGAGCTATAGAAATATGTAGTTCATGTTGATTAGGGTGCTTTTTTTTTTGAACTATTTTTATTTTCGGTCCCATGGTGAAATTTTGTTGGAAGTACTGTAAAAAAAATTCCCTAAAAGTTTGAGCCCTTAACTCACATACCACTTTAACTTAAAATCTCTGTATCTCAAAAAGTATTACGATTTGGTGCCAAAGACTTTTTTGTAGGAAATTAAATTTCCTACAAGTTTGTCATTTACAATTTTTCCATAGCTAGTGTTGTTTACGAGATGAATCCAAAAAAACGCGAATTTTATGGAAAAATTAGGTTTAGGGGCCTGTACTACCCCGTAGGTGGAAGTTATGTCTTTACTGTAATGGAGACTTTTGTAGAGCGTTCAATTCTGAAGAAGATCTGTCTTTGGGCGAGATAATTCCATTAAATGCCTCCGAGTAATAAAATTTAAAAGAAAAAAAAACAAGTTTGATGTGTATGTTAAATGGGAAATCTTTACACGCCTTGGTCTAGTACTTAATATTAAGGGCTCAAACTTTCAGGGAATTTTTTTTACGGTACTTCCAACAAAATTACACCATGGGACCGAAAAAAAAAAATAGTTAAAAAAAACATCCACATGTATGGAGTGCTCCCTCAAGAAATATTTATTTTTGTTATGTAACTACCAAATTAGATAGCGGCTTCTACAAGACATACACTTACATTTCATCAACGTCTTGTAGTTTTTGAATAAAATGTGAGACATACGGACAGAGGAATGGACGGATGTGACGAAATTATAAGGGTTCCGTTTTTGCCATTTTGGTTCGAAACCCTAAAAAGAATTCCACTTCATTGTCTATCAGTCTGTCAAAACGCTTTTTCTTGAGAAAGTGTGGAGATATGTATCAAACTCACATTAATATTAAATGCTCAGGCCTGTCATCCCTTGAAGCTACGAAAAAATCAAACTTCAAGTGAATGATATGAATGTCTATGTTTTTGTACATGCAAAAGAACCAAAACCTACAGGGTATTCCAAGTGGATTCAGGTAGTTTTAAAAAGATTAAAAAATCTTTTTGAATAGAAAAGTCAATGTTTCGGAATTCCTTCCACCAATATCTCACCAGGATCGGTATTGAAAATACACAAAAATCATCGAAACACTTGATGTATGAAATATCTACATACATAACTGATTTTGTATGGAACCCTTAGATTTTGAATGCAACTATTATTCGCAATTGTTCAGTTTTTTTAGATATAGTTTTTCGTAGTTAAGAAAGTTTGAAAATTTTTGAGTATAATACCATAATACAAAAATTTTAATCTGAAATGTAGTCTTCATGAACCTGAAATTTACATGGAACTAACAAAATATACTGAAAACACAGACGGTGAGTTTTCCTAGTTGTTCTAAAATTGTCAACTGTAATTTGGAGTCATCACAATGGGCAAGGAGATTCAATATAGTTTTTAAAAAGATAATGAGCTAATAATGATACTATTTGAAAAAAAATGGTAGTGAGATGTTTTTCGTATTTTTTGTAAAACTTATGTATGATCAGATATTTGGGGTAAATTTTTTTGAATAAATATCAAACTCGTGACTCGGTAACAGAATGAAATATGATATCCATTTAAGCAGCTTCAGGCTAAAGCGACCTCAACGTGAAACACGTGGCTCAGCGATGAATGGATTGAACCTAATTTCCTGCAAAATTGGGATGGTACCAGACGCGAAAGTTGCTACCACTTCATAATCATTAACAGTTTAGGAAAAAAGGAGATTTAAAAATAAAATACAAAAGAGCAAACATTAAAGGTGGAAATATACGAAATTTCTATGAATTATTAATTGAAATCGGGCCTTTTTTGAATGTAACAAAACAAAATTCCAAAATATGCCTCAGCCCGAGGCGAAAAATTTCTTCTTGGACATTGCTACCATTTGTCCAGTGTTTTTTGAAGTGGAAAATTTCTTAGCGCCGTTGTGATTTGAAACTCGATGAAACGAAAAAGCGACAGTAAAAGAAGACAAATATATACATCTATAAAATTTAGCCTGCGAGAGAATGAGATAAAATATAAGATGAGATACAATGCGAGCTATAGATATTTGTGTGCTTGTATGCGCATGTGTATTTTCATTTGTCGAAATTGAAAACACCAAGTCTAAATAATAAAATCTAAAATAACTTTCAAACTCGATAACGATATTCATATAAACATACCCTACAATCATCCCACGTCTGATACCGCATTCGTCTCATTCTCTCGCAGTTTAATTCTCTGAAGGTTTCACTTCTAACGCGTGTGAACCGTACATATGTTTTAATTTTTTAAAGTGTCCTATCTTGTACTCCAGGGGATAATTTACCTCTACACAAAATATGATTTCAATCCATGGTTTTGGTGGTTAACTTACTGTCAATTTTGTTCAAATTGCAATTATAAATGCCAATTTCTTTTAATATGAAATGGTTTTAAAAAAGTTGAGTAATAGTCAATCAAAATATTTTTATTACATCACACTTCAAATTTTTATCACATAACTAATTTGTCTTCAATAATAAGGCTTAATGTACCTCTAACCTGCGTTCGAAATCTTGACTTACTACTTTATCGTGTCAAAACTACTTAAGTCTCATTACAATTGTACTATGCAAATAACAAATTAATTTAACTAAATTCACGAAAGTACGCGTTTTCAATTCAGATAAAATTAACTAACCATTTATTGCTCATAACCTTATAATAAGTAATTCATAAGAGAAAATTCACTGAATATGCAAACAGCATTAAACAATTCATCACAAGCTTTGATCAAATATTTCGAAAGGGTCACAGTCAAAGAAAATAATAGTAGTCCTATAATACAATATTAAGTAGACAACTCATAAACATTTTACAATTATATTTACCTATCAATAACACAATCGTTCATCCAAGTTTATTGATTTGGTAATTAAATAATAATATAAACATATAATAGAAACAGTATGTATTATGCATTCACAACTTGATGAGTACCTTCCTACATTTCACTTCAAACTTTTTCTTCTCATATCATCATATTACATAATGCAATATAGTAATAACAAGTTTTAAAACATTAACCATTAAGTTATTTCACCTCAGCTTAAACAATAGAAGCTTTATGCAAAATTATATTTTTCTTGATATTCATCTAACAACAATTATAATGAATTTATAAAATTATGACTGAACATCAACCACATCAATTAATAAAATTATGAATTCAATGCTAAAAAACAGTATTTTTCACATTTGAAAAAATAAAAATCATTACATCTTACTACTAATGAACTTAGAAAATAAATACATAACCAAAATTTCAAAATATTCCTCATTTTGTGATGACTTGTAATGTAATGAATTTGCACGAGAAGAGATTGTTTCTTACTGTCTTTCACCACCACGCTCTTACCAATATACTCTAAGACACACAAAGCTACACATATTTTTGATGTTCATTTCAAATATTGTTTAAATACATCCAAACCGGAACCATATTCGCAAACGTTACGCGCGAATGCAGGCTGGTACTCATTAAATTATTAAATTGTGGTCACCATTAAAACGCACTCAATTCGCTTTCATGTCCAATTGGTATGATTGTTTAGCGCAAGTAGTGTGAGAATGTGTAAATATTGAATACATTATTTAAACTATTAAGTTACCAATAATATGATTATACTGGTAACTTTTAAATTGATTTTACAAAGCAAACTAATGGCCATGGCCATGCGCGAATGAACCGTTGGCCTGCGCGGGCGGTGGTGGTGGTTCCTCCCCGTTCGCACCTGATTTATCTATGTGTTGTCCGTTATCATTCCTATTCTCCAACTGCTGTTGCCACATTGAAGCATACACCCCCTCTTGGCGTAATAAGGTTTCGTGGCTGAAAAATAAGGTATCCCTTAAGTAATTTTTGTGGCAAATACCTGCTCTTAACTTTTCAAACCATAAACATATTATACCTATATCTAGAAAAAGGCTTTTTATAAATCAAAACAAAATCTTTAATAAGTCATACACACCACTTATCACAAAAATCCTTCACAACAATGTAAATCTATGCAGTAATAATTTTTTAATAATAATTTCATTACTATTATCTTAAATATCAAATGTTAACAGAATAAACATAACTATTCTTGATTCTACAATAATAAAACATTCAATAAGAATATTATGAATCAACACGAAAACGTTAATAAACAATTTGCCACTCACTTGCCCCTTTCAACAATTTCTCCTTCTTTCAACACGAGGATCTCGTCAGCGTGTATGATGGTGGAAAGTCTATGCGCGATAATGAGCGTGGTACGATTTACACACACTTTTCCTAACGCCGCCTGCAAAGTCAAATATACTCTGATAAATATTTGATGATGGATTCGGTTTCTTTTGAGGCGGAAAGTTTGCCACTTTTCTATGTAGTTTTTATAATGTGAATCGGACCAGACCTTAACATAATTATTATAAAAAACAACAAAAATCAGAAAAGCATTTATTCACTGTGATATGATCTTCATTTTAAAGGATTTCTGAGATAATGCCGATCAGTTATAAATAAAAGCGTCAAACGAGCAATAGATCATCATCAATACACCTTAGGAAGTGTATGAATAGTTTCTCTCAATATAACCAATAGTAAAATTAGATCTACAATTTTATAGTTTATAAAAGTGTAAGGTTTATATTTGTTTGTAGGATACATTAGTATTACCAAAAATGCACTTTAAATGTGCTGATGCTTCATAATTCATGGCATCTTCAAAGCTTATATTTCACATACTTATATAAAAATTAACATTATACCTGAATATTTCTCTCTGTATGTGTATCCAAAGCTGAAGTTGCTTCATCCAACAAAACAATAGCAGGGTCTTTTAAGATTGTCCTTGCTATTGCTATTCTTTGTTTCTCTCCTCCACTCAACCTCAAACCTCTCTCTCCTACCTGAAACATAACCCATAATAATGTTGAATGAAAAACTTATTTAAAATACAAATTTGTTGTCATCTTTTATTTATAAAGTTAGAGTTGACATGAATGGTTTGAACTGATACAGTATCAGAAAACTGAAGCAAATACATTTATACTAATAAGACCTAGAGACAACGCGAGAAATCATTCTGTGATTAGATGCCAAATAAAAGTTATTACATAATTTTTTCAAAATTTTGTTCCCAATCAATTTTATTTTAAGAATTCAACAATTAATAAAACAAATTAAAGGATTTAGTGAGATACAAAAAAGATTTATTAATATAATGTCAAAGACACTGACTTTCGGCAATAAATTTGAATTGTCATTGAATTAATTTGTTAAGGGCATCATCTTCAAATGAGAAAGTACTAAATTTGATCCTGATAACAGGTGAAGTGACCAATGAGTTTGTTATTAGATCAAATCAAGCCATTAGCTTCGTGCCTCAGAGAATCCATTAAATCGCCGGCCCTGGATGTCATCGCATTGACGATTGTTAGCAGCCCCCCAACCCGCGCTGGGCTATATGTAAGGCTATCATTCAAGCCTCTCGGTTTTAAATAAGTTTGTGGGTTCCTGGGTATACCTCAGCAGTAGGGTGATTAATACCTGATACACTCCCATGCTTGTACAAAATTATTTTTGCCAATGCCACTGCAGAGTAATAACATTTTATAAACCTTTTTACTTAATAAATAAAGCTTTTTTTGGTTAACTATTAATATTTTTTACTGTAACTGAATTATAGTATTTCTCAATTGAATTTTAATTATCAGTTTAAACTATCTGATAAACCAATATTTATTTCTATTTTCGAGGTTCTGCAAGAAAAATGATTTTTTTAAGTAAGTCCGATACAATTTTTTTACTACTTAATGTTTGTATGAATTTAGATAAAAAATTATATACAAATATTAGATTTAATATTACTGTATTTACCTGTGTATCGTACGCGTCGGGGAAAGTCAGTATTCTGTCGTGTATGTCGGCGTTCTTTGCGGCCGATATCACGTCAGCAGTGGACGCCTCCAGTCGCCCATATTGGATATTGTACCTGATATAAATAAAGCGAAAATTATTTTAATAAGATTGGGAAATACATATTATTTTATTAAGGACCACCAGAGCCTGAAGGCTGTTTTTACTAAATGTGCCTCCCATTATTATTTACATTGTTTGGAACTTCATATTATTAATTACATTTTAGAAAAATTATTAAACCTTCAAAAAGATCTTTAAAATGCATGACGGAAACATTGAAGTGTAATTTATTTCCAAAGTATGCATGGGAGTTAGCTTATTTTTTGGTTTAAAGCATGTATTAATGAAGCACATATTATATATTTTTATTCTATATTCAATTGTAATACACAAATTCTAGGAGTGCTTTTATATAAGCTTTTTCCAAAAATAAAGACAATTGATAAAATTTTATGAATTGTATTAAAGATAAGTATTGTCTATTTTTTATGTCAATATTTGTCATTTCTTATTTAGGCACATCTTTATCAAAAAGAAAATTTAGATTAGTTAATATAAAATTATCTAAGTTCAATTAAATTTGTTAGATTATGAGGATTATAACTATAATTTACTCTGTAGTAAACACCTTACTCATTTGTGCAAAGCTATCTACATATTTTATCATGTCATATGAATTTTACTATATTTATACATTTTCTATATTATTACTTTACTATTACAATAACTGTAATGTATAGCAAAAAGCACACAATATATTGCTAACAAATTAGATACAATAGTTCAATTTTTTTAACAATGCAAATCAGGATTTTACATAACAGTCAATAATATCAGAGACATTTACTTGGTATATGTTAGGTTTTACTTGAAAGATAAAGTAAGTCAAACAGTTATATTTAGATCTATACAATACAATATAAGAAATATTGACATCAGCAGTAAGCGGTATTTTTATAGAGTTGTTAAGATATTTTGTTCATTCATTATTATTTCATGATCTGAAAATGAACATTCTAAAACATGCTTGAGATGCATTTTTTTTTTAATTTATACAGGTAATGTTGCTTAGGGGACATTAGTTTTGCTATACTTTTGCTTTAGTGTAGGAAACTTATTACTATTCTAAAAATGTATGAATAATTAGAGTCCGCAATAAAAAAATATATTTTAATTGCAATGTTTAATTGCTAAAACTACATTCATTAATAAAATTATCAATGTAAGTATTAAATGTTGACTCATCTATTTGAATTTGTTTTTGCATTCAACATAATAATTATCGCCATACTCGCAGGTCTGGCTGCGTGAATGTAAAATATTTTTTTTTTCCATTTTGATTACAAAAGCTTAACCTTTTCATTGGTATTCAGATTTTGCAAAAAGATTTACTATCTTAAAAACTTGCAGTTTAAAAATGAGTAATATCCTATTTTTCATTTGAATATTAAGCTTTGTAAATACTTCACTAAACTTGACCAAACCCTACAGTACTTTGCCACAATAAAATGATAAACAGAATGACAAAATATATGCTACCATCCAAAAGGTATATTAATAAAGCACTTTAAAAAAAAAAAACGTTTGTGCTGTTTCAACATGTGTACAGAAAATAATTGGTGAGATTAAAATTAATCAAAATAAATAATGGACGGTTGTTAATAAACAAAACTTCCATTATTGGCACAAAAGACGATAAAACACGACATACCTCACAGTGTTGTTAAACAGCACAGTGTCTTGCGGCACCACGCCGATGTTAGCCCGTAAGGACGCCTGCGTGACCGTCCGCACGTCCTGGCCGTCCACCAGCACGGCGCCTTCGTTCACGTCGTAGAAGCGGAAAAGTAGACGCATTATGGTCGATTTACCGGCGCCGCTCGGACCGACCTGATAACAATTTTAGTTAGGTATTTGCATTTGGTGACAAGAATTAAACTAAAGAAGGGGAAAAAAAATATGGTACACTTTGTGTATTGATTCTAGCTTTTATTTTCTGTGCTGTGTGTAATACAAACTCAACACCGGAATTCGAATACTTTAAGGAAGAGAAAAAAAAACATTGAATATGTGTTACACATAGTACCTAATATGATATTATGATAGTTGATTATATTTTTTTCATAATGGTTTTAACAATGAAATTAGATTATGCACCACCTGTAAGACCTTTTTTTTTTAAATTCACTTTTACAAGTCAATTCTAAAGTCAAATTCATCTTCAAACTGACTTCTGATTAGAAATGAATTTACAAGATCATAGAAAAGGTGTTAAAACTACCCACATTTTTATGTTATTTTTCTCCTCCTCTTCCCTTTTAATCCTCAATAACTGTGTAACTAAGTATAGTCACATACAATGATAAACCAAAATACACTGAAAAAAATGTATGAACATACCAGAGCAACAGTGGTGCCAGGGGCAATTTTAAAGTTCACACACTTCAGCACAAGCCTTTCGGGACCATAGCCAAAAGAAACATTCCGGAATTCGACAGCGCCACGGCGCACCAGCAATTCAGGCGCTCCGGGTAAGTCTTGCACATCTGAGTCTACACGCATGAGATCAAACATGTTCTCCATATCTACAAAATTCTTCTGTATAGCTCTGTTTGGGAAAAATAAAAGTTCCAAGAAATTAGTTAACAACAAAATATGGGTTTTAGAGTCTTAATACATACTCTCAATTTAATTTCTCGGTTCTCAAGAACAATCATTTAATACTAAAATAAAGTAGACTAGAAACTGTTTTAGTAAAGCTGTAAAGAAAAAAAAGGGAATTTATGATTAATCTTTGGGTCACTTTGCACAACAGTGCAGGCAAGTTTTTTTAGAAATGAAAAATTGTTTGTTTTTAGTCTAAACACTATTACCAAAAAATAATAGGAAAATTATATTCTTACTAAAATATTTTATTTCAAAAAGGGATGAATATAATACAACATTTATTTCATAAATATATAACATGAGATGCAAATTATCCATTCTTAGTGATCGGAAAATAATTATGATGTCTTTTCAGAATCACCTGTAATATGTACCAAACCAATTGAGAGGTACATAAAGTTGTATGATGTATGAAGCAAACAAAACATAATCGCCCACTGTTAGTGTTCTTTTTTCAGCCACCATATAAATGGAGAGAAGTGAACCTGCCAAAAGCCCTAAAAAAGAAAAAATACTTTACTACAAAAAAAAACAGTCTGACATATTATAGCAATCATTGCAATCAGTAAGTCAACCATCAAAAGTCAAAACCATAACAAAAAATCGTATTTAATTCAAATGTATAAGACTTACCACTACAAACAATTATGTTTTGTATAGTATTGAGCATATTTAATGTGATGAGTGACCTGAACTCTTCAGTCTGAAAGTAGATAGAATTCTATAAATAAATGTATTAGCAATAAAATTTAAAATTACACTAAAACTATAATCGACGAAGTTACCAAAATAAAACCGTAAACAGAAATTCATATCTTAAGATCAATTAAAAATAATGACACTTCCTCACATACTGATACAAAAAAGATTTATTAATACTGATATAATGTCCAGGCACTAAAATGTGGTTGGAGAAATTACTGCAAAATTGAATCGACACATAATTGTGATTTCATTGTCCAATTTGCTTGTATTATAAACAAAGATAAATTTTGATACATCCAAAAGTGCACGCCTCATAGCGGTTGTTCAATTTTTACAAATATATATATTAGTATTAATGTTTTTTTCTTGTCATTCGTGCATTTATTTTTGAATAAAGAATGTTTCGCGCCATTTTTTTAACTCAGTACAATACCACAAAAGCGTTGTGAAAGGACCTAAGTTTAATATACTATATAAATACTAATTACAATCAAACTACGTTGAATTAGACTGTGATTTTCGAAAGGACTTAGTTTAGGATAACACTAAAGCGTTTGGAAAAAAAATGGACTAGATCAGTTAAGTTTTTCGGGAGTTATCGTGACCACACGAGTACGGATATATACAGACACACGGACGTCCACGGAATAATTTTGTTAAAAAATCTTCTTCAATAATTTAAAAAGCAAAATGTCTTTTTAAAATGTCATAAGTGTTGAACGTAGTGTTTTTTTCTTGTTATTCATGTGTAAATATTGTTATATAAGTGCAACAAAAAATAAATAGAGACACTTTTAGTTCAAAAAATCACTTGATATTTGTAAGGCGAGAGTACAGCACTACCTCAATGCTCCGCTTATGGGGCTTACAATATAGTCTAAGATCCAACTGCATGATTTCTACGTCCATTTGTTTTTTAATCAAAATGCATTTTTTACATACAGTTATTATTAGAGAAATATGTTTTTACAGGGTTGGCAATCACTTTACGACTGCAAGTGCTTTTGATTAAAATTTTATTAACTATTTTTTTTTTAATAATTTCGTTCACTTGTTCTCAAAATGAATTATAATTTATTTCAAAGAAAAATATATAAATAAAACTAGGAAAGTTTGGGTTGCCATTTTTAATTGGGCTGCAATCTTTTGGCTGGTTGACGTCTGTTTGACAAAGAATTTTTGCAAAAACAAGAAATGGCAACCAAAACGTCTTAAATATTGTGCATATTTTACTTTGAAAAAAATTATAATTCATCTTGAAAACAAGTAAAAAGGAATTCCTTAAAATAAAAAATAATGAAAAGCACTTAGTGCCATATTGTAATTGGTAACCCGGTAGAAACATATTCCTCTATTAATAGTTAATTATAAAAATAGCATTTTGATTAAAAAACAGATGAATGTAGAAGTTTTGCAGTCAGATCTTGTACAAATATATTACATTGCATTATTGTTGCATAGCAACAACACAGTGGTAATAATTATACAGCTCATACACATACAATAAATGAGCATATAAAATATGATCAGATAATAAGTAAATTTTACAAAAAGTAGAGAGTAAGCTGTACTCGAAGCGTTTTTCAGAATGAAATGTAAACTTTTATAAAAAGCCTCATTGTTAAAGCCTCTTTTAAACTTTTTTTTTCATTATGGTTTTTATTACTGTTATGGTACTGATTATAATAAATAATTAATTACCAATTTCACGTAATGAATACTAAACTACAAAAGGGCAGTTAAAATATTTCCTCTAACGACACAATAGAAGCAAATAATATGAAATGAACGGAAAAAAAATATCATGAAATGTTTAAGCTACACTTGTTTCCATGAAAGATTTAGAATAAATTACCTGAAAATTAACTATCGCCTCTTTGTATGAAACAACTTCATAACTCTCAGCTCCATAATACTTTACAGTCTCATAGTTTAACAGAGAGTCAACAGAACGCGCCTTTTGATCATTATCAGCCTGGTTCATTCTGCGTTGATACTTTGTCCTCCATTCGGTTACAACTATTGTGGCAACTGAAATTACATTATACAATATTTTATAATTTGCAACATTTACTACTATATTCTATTTTGCTTTCCTATTTGGTCTTTCACGAATATAAATATTATTTTAAAAATATGAAACTGCTGCTTAAAAATTGCCATACATAATTCAAGAAAAAGAAAGAATTAAAATTAAAAAAAATATTTCTATGTCTATGTGATAATTAGTTTAATCACAACCTAATAAACAGAAAGAAATGAAATTTGATATAACAACAGGAATCTATAAATTTTAAAAACTGATCTAGTTTTGGCAGATTAATTTTAAACAAGGAAAAAACATGCAGTCATAACGTATAGTGCACATACTATGCAAATGTAATAATGTACAATTTCAAACGACAGCTTGTTTATGAAAAATATTGATATCTCTAGCTCTATGCCTAAATAGATATTTCAAAGACTATTCAAAATCTGTAATATTCTTTATAGCTCAACAGGACAAAAAACCAACAGACCAAATCTGAACTAGATGAAGATATATTTTTTTTCCTTAAACTAATTTCATTAATATAGAGAAATCTATTTCAAATATTATTAATTTAATGAGTTCATTATTAATAAACATCCATGTATTTATTAACTAATTATTTTGTACATAATAGAACTTACTTATGTATAATATCATAGTGGTAAACACTATTAGGCCAAACCAGATATTGAATGCCATCACAAAATATATGACAGCAATCATAATATCCACTATGGTCGGAGTAATAGAGAACAGAATGTAGGAAAGTAAGTTATCTATAGAGTCTGTGCCACGGTCCATCACTCGCAACACTTCGCCAGTTTTTCTTGACAGATGCCATTTCAATGGTAAGTCGTGAAGGTGTCTAAAGAGCTCTAGCTAAAAAGAAGATAAGTAATGTTGTATTAATTTAAACATTAATAAGCTTAAATAAATTAGTTTGTGGTGTAAGGTTATTGTGAGACTATTGAATAACAGTCTTCCTAAAAACACAGCATTTGATAGTTTAGATTTGATTTTGCAAATTGTACAGTCCAAAAAAAAATACTAAGTACAGAAACATATAATGAATAAACCAATAAAGTAGTAAATGTAAAGATAAGAGTAAAACATAATATGTTCATTCTTGTAAAATAAGTAAATTAATAAGTTATGTAAATCTGTCATTTAATTGGATTCATTTGTTTTGAAACAGAAGAAATGTTTGGTTGTTATTTGTATATACTAACACCTATTATAAAGATGTGAAGTTAGTGAATATGTAAAATTAAATGTAGGGAACAGTTTCTGGAACTACTGATTCGATTCCAAAAATTTGCTCTGATTGATTTGTCAGCGTGAGCTGCCCAAAAGGTTTCTAACAAAAAAAAAAATGGATGGCAAGATATTAACCTTTAATAACTTTACAAAAAAAGTCCACAACACCAAACATCTAAGTTTAATATTTTAACTACAGAAACGGTTTTAATGTTAAAATTGAAAGAAATTTTAGTTACTCTCAGAAGTTACTCTCTCAATATTTATAAAAAAAATAGTTTGATCAGATATTTCAAATTTCAGAAAATAGACTTGAATAGCATGTCTATAAACATGTGCAATTGGCACGTGTTTTTAGACAATAGGACAATAGCACCAAACCTTCTTTTTATTCATTACTAACCTCAACATATGGAGTCTATTTTTTGAAATTGAATTATAAATATATACTATGAATACCTCATAGGGAAATGACATTTTGTTCAAGTTACTATGTAAACTAATTATAAAGAAAAAAGATCTAAATTTTTGGTATGTTTGACTGTCTGTTTCTAATGAAACTCATAAATTGCTAAACCGATTATAAGAATTCTGCTCTATAGCAAGCTACACTATCAGCAAGTAGCATGAACTGTATTATAGTTTAAAAAAAAATAGTGGTCCCTACGAAAATGTCTATAAGTCATTATTTGACATGTGCTACTAAAACTATTGATGATACATAAAATAAAGAAGTATATGTTTATAGTACTCATCATTACGCCATTAAAAAATCCCCGAGACTATATGTTTAACCTTTAACATATAGGCCAGTCACATTAACCGCTTTTTTTCAAATTAGTCCATCAAAACACGAGAGAATCAAAAGATGATATTTGTATCATGATATTAATCCTTATCCAGCTAAATATATGAAATTATTTACTTGAATTGGTTGATCAAAGGTTGATTATGTACATGTAAATTAATCAAATTAAATATTTCATTTAGAAGGAAAATGCCGTGATGTGAGTGAACAGCCCTACGCTTTAGTCTATTAGTTACTTACACATTTTATTTTTGGTAAACTAGCTACAATTGAATCGTAATTTGTAATTTTGATTATATTTTTCAATATATTCTAAAACTTTAGAATGTTCTATTGAAAATAAACTGTCGCAGTATCTGTCTAGAACTAGTGATCTAGTTAAAAAATTTTGCCATTAATAGAAAGCTACATTATTCTTAAATTCTATAAGCATGAGATCTTCGTAATTATAAGCCCTATTCAAAAAGAATTTTGGTAAAGCGATAATTTGTGTAGTGACCTATTAAAACCCACAAAAATTAATTTTTAGAAATTTACTTTTTAGAAGCGTAAGAGGGGTTGACATTTGTATGAAACTTTTTTAGTGAAATGAGGTAAGACTATGAAATTTGGGACAAATATTGTTCATTAAAATTGTGAGAGCGACTTTCATGGGGGCGAGGGTGGAAGCGAGTGAGGTTGTATAATGTATAAAAAAGGAGTATGTATTTTAATAGTCTCCTTTCTATACCTAGGCTATTCATCTAATTATTGGCATATTACTATTGAACCAAACTACTGAACAGATTTTAAAAAAATTTTTAGACATACAAAGCTCCGTGAGCAATATACACTATTAACATTTTGTTTTGGTTTCATCTGAATATTGTGTTAGTAACAAAATCGAAATTGCAAGCGGACATGGATAAGAATCATAAGTAATGATCAGAAAGAATCAAAATCGAAAACAGAACCAGAATCACAATCTATTTAGATTGAGACAGAGTTTAGAATCAAAAACGAGACACAACCATAATCGACAATAGGATAGCGATCGCATCATTCGATGTACAAGATAAAGGAAGTAATTGTATGTCCATACGGGCGGAATGTCCATTTGTCTGTCCATAATGTCTAAACAAATCGAGACACCGCTTATTTATGGGTGCAGCAAAGAGAATGGCAATTTTTTCATTTTACTGAGGATTCCACTTAATCAGGATAGTTATTGAGGTTCCACTGTATACTGAAAAGTAATTGTTACTTTGACCTGTTACCTACTTCTTACCAACAGTGGTTATTTTGTAACATTCTGATAATGTGTTACCTTGGAAATTACAATTCAAACAAATTCTCACCTGTAATTCTCTGGTTGTATATTGTTGCACTTTAATCCATAAGAATGATCGCAGGTTGTTCAAGAAGCCCATTCCACCAGTGCCACCTCCTTGCAAGAACTTCAAAAACACATATATAAGCACTAAATCCCATCTGAACATAGGTGGTGGTGCCAGTGCGTCCACTGTAATGATAAATACATTTTATAATGGTGTATGTGGTAATATTGCTGGTTACATTAAGAAATTTGGTGTAGTTTCATTCTTTTTTTTTTCAATGGGGCTGTTAAGTAAATTTCAAAATTTTTTTCCCAGTGGTAGAACTTATATAATGATTTACTTATTTTTTAAACTTTTAGTAATGATGATATCATATGGTAGGTTGATCAGTCCAATGCATTTTTCAATACAGTACAGATGAAATATTGTTTATTGCTCTGCACACTTGTTAAGTAAAATTTGAATTTGATATCACATAATTACAAACTATCATATTTAAATGCTTTAATGCATTTATGTTAACATGACACAATTATGCATTTTTTTATAAATCACTACTCTTTTTGAATACATGACTACTTTTTATAATTTGTAAAAGTCTCTTTTTTGTGCTATTACAAAATAAACTATCTGTTATTGATTCATATTGATGAAATTACTATTAGTCCATATATATTTATGTATTTGATTGGCTCAAAAATTGTTTAAAATCCTTTCATATATACATAATAAATTGTACCTATTTCTTTGCTGTATATTGGGACAAAAAGATTGACGATACGGCCAGCTATCAATGCGATCACACATATCATGACTTGAATTTGAAGAAGGAGACTTTTCCTCGGCCACAAGAATGGCAGCAGTGTACGAAGTTTACTAAATACATTGCGAAATGTAGACTGGTTTTCTGCTGCCTGTGAAAATAATAACATACAATAATAATATTGTATTTATACATACTGAAATAAAATTATGAACGGAAAGTAGTTAGTGATATAATCATTACAATGAAGTTTAATCATTTGATAAAATATATTTCTTGTTGCATAGTGTCTATGATAGTCAAACATTTAATAATCAGCATTTGGAACTAAGATCTTCTCAGGTTAGAAAAGAGAATAAAATGTAAAATCTTCCTTCAGAACGAAATTTAAAATGACACATTGACAAAAAAAAGGTTGTAGGTATTAGTAGTAAAGATAGTAGGTAGTTATTTCTTCAGAAAAACTAAAAAACAAATATATGATAACCTACATAATTACACAAATTAATGACAACTATTTTATTTATTTTGTGATGAATATGTGACATAGTACATATATTCATCACAAATGCAAGGAAAACAAATTGTGATGACAAACAAATGTTTCATAATTAATGAGATCCAGTGATATATTACAACAATGTCTCACTTCAACAATTACATCAAAATCAATAAATTATGTTTACATCTATTAACTCTTTTCATAATGTAACATTAAGTGTATAAATAAGTGTAATCAGGGAATTTTTCTTACAAATAAAATTTAATTTATATTTTCATATTAACTACAATACAATTTATAATCATTTAATGAGAGTACAGAAACCTAACACTTGTAACACAGCATATATTTTAAATAAAACCCTCTTTTCTGACCAAAAATTGGTTTAAAATGTCTACAGTACACAAAGTAAGATGCCTATGACTTGCATTATCAAAAAAAAAAAAAAAAAAATCATACAAAGAAGACAAAAGTGAAGTTATTATTTGTTAAGATATACTTTATTTTAATGCCAATCTTATATACACATTTACAATATGTAAATTAATTGTTATGTTTACTATGTTTATTCACAATATTAATGGGAAAAAGTAAATTAAAATTATTTATTTATGCAGTTTTAGGAAACTAACATTTATTCCTAGTATATTTCTGCATTATAATCTAATACCGAGAATAACTATTATTATACAAATTAAAAAAGCATTTGAATGTTTTATTTATATAACAGTATTAAGACTTTCAACTCTGTACAACTTGTTAGTGACTAAAAATGGCAAGTGGTCAGTGGAGTTTCGGAAGCAAAATAAGTTAATTTTGGAATGTTTTAAAAACACTTAAATATAAACATTTTCATGTAATTTTGAAACTCGATAGTGCTATTGTTATGTTGCAATGTTTTAAACAGAATTTCACAGTATTAGTAATCTAAGTCTGAAAAACAATGTAAATAGTATGATGTTTTCATGGAAAATGCTACTGGAACATTAAGATATACATTAAACATATAACAAAGTCATTCATACAATCAAATGATTCATAAGAGAAATCGTAGTAAAATATACTTGTTTTATATTTGAGGAAGTTGTAGTATATAGCCCTATTTGAATTGTAATAAGTATTACAATTTAAATAATGCCGTAAAAGCACATAATAAAATACCAATCTAAAGAAATCTGACTAAATTGTTGTAGTTATAATAATCGTTAAATAGCGCTGTTTAATGTAGTAGATATGGATGTCCTTTACAACATAATTGTATGCCAAGACTGTAAAGGCCTGAAAATTTTTATAAAAAGGAACACTAAATATGATGATTGAGATGCTATATACATTAAGGACAATTAGCAACCAGCAATTAATATGTGACTATTGATAATTAAAATTAAAGGTAAATACAAATAACTTAGGTATTAAAAGTATCGCTGGAAAACATATGAAACCATGGAAATGTACAAATTTACATCACAACTTTTCTAATGACACAAAATTTAACTATAAATGACAATATTATCATATAAAGATTCTGAAGAAAGAGTATTCCTTATTTTCTTAATTATATAGTAATTATTATATTTACCAAAATCATTTATTGTTATGTAATACAAAAAATAAATTGCACCCAAATAAAGTAGAGCCAGCTCTCCTTTTATAACAAAGAAAAAGGAAATGTGAAAACAAGAAAATATTCTTTGCTAGGGTACTCTCCTTTAGAAAAAGACTGATTCATGCTAATATGTTCACGCAGGTAAAACAAAGAATAGACGCTAATTCCAAATAAAATAAATATTATGGTGAAAAAGTTTTTATCAATTAGATCATATTTTTTCTTCCAACAGAAATTCTTATTAATTAACATCTTACATCTAAAAACATTTTACATTTAAATATCACCATGAAATGAGCTTATCAAAGTATAATGACATTGGAATTTATCACCTTTTTCAATTTGTGGGAATTTTTGTCAAATTCTGTTTGCACATTATAAAAATTTTGGAAAGGACATGCCATAACAAATAATATAAAAATGACATTTGACATTGAAAAGTGAATATTTGGCAATTTGACATTGATATGTTAAAATTAAATGCATTGGTATTTATATCAATGCTATTAGGACTTTATTTACTTTAGTATATGTATACAACCTATGTACATCTAAATATGAAACATTTTGTAACTACATGTGTTTGAACTGATTTCAATGTATTCCAATTTCAATAGTTGAATTATATAAAAATACACTTAGATTCATTTGTGAATTTTAATAAATCTTAATCTATAACAACAAATTTTAATTACTCTTCAAATGTAAGATCCAATACAATCAAAATGCTTTCATAATAGGGTTGTTGCCATCATAAACAAAAAAATGTGAAAGTATGTAATTATGATAACTTATTGAATGGGAAACAGGAATATATTGATTTCCGATCAAGAAATCACGATTTCCATTTATTATTTTAAGTTTAAATTCGTACTTTTTTAATCTGTATATCACATGACCAAAAACGCTATCCGCCATGATTATGTCAAGTGTGACGTCACTATCGATTAAACAAAACAAAGTACGACTAACGTGTGATACAGCAACAAATTATTATTGTTAGGTTATGATTATGATAGAGATGGTGTTAGATTTATATGTGTAAATATATAGATAGAAGTATTTACACTTACATTAAAGTGATCCTCACATAAGTACAGATCGCTTTTCGTAGAAAATGATTTCGGATCTCGTCTTGGGAGTTCTAACCAAACAGTTCTCATTTCGATGTCATTTGGCACTTTGATAAACAATTTTCCAGGGGTTTTAATACTAGAACTTTTACAATTCGTCACTAAACAGTAATGATAACGATTCATGTCGTTTAATAGTGCAAAATATGGCAAAAAAACGCGAATTTAAGTTAATTAATCTAACCTTAGATTTGACGTTTTGTTTGTTTACTCGATAGTGACGTCATACCGAAATAACATGGCGACCAGCGTTTCCGCGGGAATTTAAAGTGGTTAAAATTTGAAAGGTGTTTTAGGACTACCTTAACGAACGTATTTTGATAAAATAAAAAATCTAGTGAAAAATGGCTATGTTTTAAATATTTTGACATACTTTTCAAAAAAGTGTCAAATACCCTATTGAATCAAATTTAGGGCGCTATGTGAAGAAAGTAAAAATAGAAGAAATAGCACAGCTGATTTTTACTGCCTGTTATTGCAGAACGTTCATAAAAATCAAACATGTGACCACATCATTACAGCATTTGATATGTCAAAGCAATTCCTGATAAGAAAAAATACTTACTCTAGGAGGGATATTCCTACGATGGCTGTCATCATTCTCTAAATATTCAAACTGGTGCATAATGCCAGGTGCTTTAAGTCCCAACATAAACATGATCATGCAGGAGATGTAGCGGCCCACAAAAAGGGCCATTTCTAAGCGATCTTGCAAACTGAAATGACAGAGTTGTATACAAGAAATTGCAGCAATGAATGTGTACAAAAGAATATAATAAAAAGAATCGACATAAAATATAATAAATGGAGTAATGTAATATCATATTATAAAAATTTACTTGAGTGAACTTGTTTTTAGGATTCCGTATCTTAAAAAGAGAAAATAAACGCTTCTAGGACTACTTTGTTGTCTGTCTGTATGTCTGTTATCTTAGGAATATGTACAGGTAACTAGTTGAGATTAATTCCAAACACTCAGGTTTGTAATCCCTTGGAGCCGTGAAAAAAACAAATTTCTAAGTCACAATGTGACACATCGACACTCGCTAGGGAAGAATAATGAAATTTGGCAACAACAAGGGTCTTGCAGCAAAAGAAAAGGACAAAAATCTGAAAATCATTAATTTGTAGATATATCATTTGAAATTATTTTTTTCGATTACATACTTAAACTTGCAATTGGCGTATGCACTGTGATTTAGACCAATACTTAAAATCTTCAAAAATTTCGATAACTATAAAATTTGAAATTTTTTTGAAAAAATATACAGTTTCGAAGTTCCTGGCACCAAATTTCGCTAGTATCAATATCTAAACCAGACAAAAATCATCAAGCCTCATAATGTATAAAATATTACACACATAATTAATTTTGTACCCACTCATAAGTGGAAGTCCTATTCATATTTATCCAATTTTTTAAATATATCATGAAAAATAGTGCAGAAATGAAATGAAATAATTCAGTTTATAAGAAGTTTACTTTGAACTAGAACTATCCAAACAAATTAATGTGTTCTTTGAAAACATCATCATGGATTTTTAAGAAAATATGTAAATGTCTATTTGTTTAATTTCTTTTCTGAATTCTAGATATTACGATACAAAAATTATAAATTTGGTTTTTCTTGTGCACTTCTTTTTTTATTTGAATCACCCAATCTGTACTAAAATAAAAAAGCTGAGAAGTTTGTTTTATTTTTTTTTTTGTTTGAATACACTAATCTCTGAAACTATATATTATAGAATTTCAAAAAGAAGATACTCACTTTCTCAAATGCCACCACCATCCATCTTTTTTTAAATTGATGATTGACAAATTTTCAGTTATAAAAATCATGGCCCAGAAAACAAGTAAAACAAAGCCATGTCCTCTCGGCGGAACTGATGGTAACAAGAATCGTCTCTCCAAAACTGCCAAATACGCTGACAGAGGGAACACAATTAAGGTTACAATCACTGATACCACCTGAAATACAAAATAAATCAAAAACAACATTTGAATTGAATATAGTTCATAGAAAAGAAATCAAATTCAACCAATGAATTCCATCTAGACAAACTGATCTAAAAACAATTTTCGAAAATTTCAAGTATGTGTGATTCTTCTATGTTTAAAGTCCTAAAACAAAGAGTTAGCTTTGAACTAACTTGTTAGAACATAGTTTAGTTACATAATAAGATCATAATATAATCTTTGTATCATTTGTAATTTCATTTCGTTTTGTATCATTTGTATCATTATTTAATGCTTAATAAACACTCAGATATTCAGAAGACAATAGAATTATAATGAGATCTTGTATAATGAATATTCTATCTAATTGACTAATAAAGATAGCATTTAGCATTGTCTATGGATAAGAAAACTTCTAAGAAGAGTTGTAAAAGCTACATAGTCTGTGTGGCATGTACATAATAGTTAACATCATTATCATTTTGTTTTAATCACTGAATAAAGAAAGACATTTTGTATTAAAAACATTATGTTATGAGAAGATTTCTTTCACTTAGATCTATTTTATTATACACAAAATTTACATAAACAGGTGATTGTGTTATCCCCATAATTGTAATTATACAGACCCTATAATTGGAAAAAAACATTCTACTGAAACATTTAAGCCATAGTAGTATGTGCATTCTATACATGCATAAAAAGTGCATACATACAATGTAAAAAACAATAATCCCCCAAATCCCATTAGCAACTGTTGATTTTTCATTATCATCAATCCTGATAATCAATAACAATCAAGCATACACTAATCTTCTTCTTTTGTATGTACTTCATGTAATTTACCATATATGTATATAGTACAAATAATGAAATTTTGTTATCAACTGTAAACTTCGTAATATCTGTATTATTTCTTAAAATATCTCTTGTTTTGTAGAAGTTCCTCTTATTTTAAAAAAATATCAGTGGTGACTAAAACTTACCATATAACCATATATATGGCCTCCTTCAAATAATAATGCTTGAAACATAAACCTTACTATAGCTAACACAGGTACAAATAAGGTGAAGAACAGTTGAACAACAAATAATCTGGATGGCCGTATATCCAACACTTCCGTAGCATACCTGTAATATAATTAATAAATAGTTTGTTTTTACCAATATATCAATTGTTTACTCTGTGCCTTAAATAGGTTGCACAATATTAATTTATATCTTAATTGATTTAATAAGCAACACACCTATTAATCAATGTTAACATTTTATTATCAAAATGAAACAATAACGAAAAATTATTAAAAACAAATATTTATATTACATTCATTTAGATTAAAAAAAATATTTAGAAGAGACACCTAATAACATAACGACCTACATTGCCTCCAAAATAAACATCAAAACCTATCAATTCTCCAATTTGTTAAATTAAAATGGTCCCCCAAAATAAAAATATTTAATGAAAAGAACAAGTAGATTTTTTATATAATTAAACAACAAAAATTCTTAGCGATTAAATTATTATAAATCACATTATATCATCACATTACAAATAAAATAAAAAGAGTTATAAGTAATCCTACATTTATGCATGGTAGTAAAATCTGAGTATGGCAGAAGAAAAACGAAAGTAGGATCAATGCAGTGCAGATGCGATCGCTGCATAGTATGTGTGGAATGTCTCGGAAAGATAGATGTAGAAACAGTGATTTTAGAGAGCGGTGTGGTTTGAAGGAAGATGTAGTGACCAGAGTAGAAAGAGGTATGTTGCGGTGGTTTGGCCATCTGGAAAGGATGAATGAAAGTAGACTGACAAAATAAATCTATAAAGTGAATGTGTGTTATGAAAGGTCGGCAAGGGTCGCCTTAGAAAATCCTATACAGACCATATTGGTGGCATATTAAAAAGGGCCAAATTTTAAGCACCTGAAAGCTTGCATGAAAAGATTGATGGATGTCAGTGAGGATATAGGATGGATGTCAAGAGAGATATGCAAAGATCATACCATGTGGAAATCTATAGTCTCTGCCTACTCTTCTAGGAAATAGGAGAGATAGGCATGAGTTTATATTATTATTACAAGTAAATCATGGACCCTGTTAAAGATTTAGATTTTCCAAGAACATGATGTATACTATTATCTAAATATTTTTCTATTATGTCCCTTAGTAACAAAATTATGTGCTGATCATAATAAGCATTACCTAAAAGTTAATGTTGTGCTATATTAGTTACAAGATCATATCAAAAACAAATTTTATAACCTTAATTTTCTTTTATTTTACAATATAACATCATTAATTTTTCTTTAATGATGATGTAAACTACCTCACAAATGTACCAAATATCAAAAACAATAATAGATGAAAAAAACAGAGACCACTTTTACCTATCAATAAAAGGAATTTGCGAAAATATAAATGTATTGACACTGCACCAACAAAACTCACCTTTTTTTTTATTTGAAATAATACTTATTTAAATGCATCATAAAAAAAGAACTTAAAATTAAATTTTAATATAAAATTTGTCTAAAAACAATGTAGAAGATTTACCCATAATTAATAAAATACAGGTATATATCAGCTAATTTCACTTACAAATTCCATATGCAGGTATAGGCTGTATAAGAAACAGGATAAGAGCCAGAATCATACGCACATAATTTTAATGCAAGTATACGAGTTGTGTTCTAAGCATTTTAATATATGTTTTATTATTAAACATGTAAATTAATGTTATGAATGTTTTCCCACTTTTTAAATATACTTTTCAAATTGCTATTTCTTTGTTTCACATATTTTCCTTTTACTTTAATTATTATGCTTTTTTTTATATAATATGGTCAAATTTTTTTAAATTATTCTTATATTACATTTTGGAGTGTTAACAAAATTTCTTTATATATGAAACATTATAAATAATAAATACTTCTGTAGAAGTTGAAAGCTGAAATTAATGTTGATTATGAACTAAAAGGTAAACACGTCTTAATATACTAACATAATATTGTTAAATTTTCAGCAGGTATATATTAAAAAAATTTTTTTTTCTTAGTTTTTTGAAAATTTCTCAAAATCTACTGGTCCAAATCGACCCAAACTTTCAGGAAATCTAAGTTCGGTGAAACTCTTTGGAACGCCGTTTAGTGGGCTCGATTCGGTCAAGCCATTTAAAAGTTATAAAAGGTTTACATACATCCACATACACACACACACACACACACACATCCACACAGACATACAGACATCTCTCAGGAATGATCAGGGAAGCTTCCTAGACCCTCAGAACGTAGAAATCTGATAAGAACTCGATTTTTGCAAAATGGGGTGAAACCAATAACTTCCCAAAAATTTTAGAAAATTTTCAATTTTCTTAGCGGGAAGTTAAAAAAGTTGAATAAAAATTTCTCAATCAGAAATATAAAGAATGCATTTATATCTGTTTTTAACGTTATTAGTATTTTCTTATGACTAAACAGAACTGGGTGGGAAATTTGACCATCCAATAAATTAATTTCTTTTTTTATTCATTTTTAAAATCATTTTATGCCAATATTTGCATTACTCGATAGATTACTAAGTAACACAATGGAGATTCATCCCAACAATAACTCATGCAAAATAACAAAAAATTCACCCAAAGACTGCATCGACTGCACATGTGTCATGCTTTATGAGCTACTAAGTGAGGGTTTGCACATCTAATAGCTATGGTTACATAGACACTGTCGTCTGTGTTTGCAAGCACAACTAAAATTGGATCACTGTACATATGCAAGTTATTTAGCATGAGCTGTATCATAAATGCAAAAATATGTCTGTTGATTTGTCTTTCTTTCTTTAATGCTGCAACAGAGCAATGGATGGAGTACTTTTTTATATAAAGATAATTTATGAACCGGAGAATGACAAACTACTTTTTACTCGAAAATGATATATGGTTACTGTTTACAATAATTATAACTAACTTTGTAATTGATAAACCAAATTGAAGAAAATTTGGTTAGTAGATCGGTTTAATATTAAAATTTTCTCTTAATACATCATTAGTTTTGTCAAATGGCATTTTTTGGGGTATGAAAACTTAGCCAAAAATTTATTGATATTCCAAATAGGTGAGACCATGAAGCACATAATGGATATATTGAATGACGTGGATATAGAATGAGATCTGAATCGAGATATCAGGATCACAATCGATAGAGGAATTGGGATCAGAATTGAGAGTGGAAATGGGATTAAATATAGAAATTTTGAGATTTTGTTATCTAGAAATATAATATTAATTTAATTAAATTTCATATTATGCATTATTAACTGTTAATGCCAGCTAAATACCTTTATTATTATTCCATGTTAAATTAAGATGTAATTTGTTCAGTAACAAATAAAATGATACAATATGCACATTGAAATAACATTACCTCCAAACAAATTTTATATTTCATTTATATTATATATTATAGTTGTATAATTATCTATTATATACATATTTTTATTTATTTGATGATAATATTTAGATACTTTATGCTATAAGATGTTTTAACTTTAACCTTGAAATAAATCATATGGATTTGTTTAAAATGATATTGCATATCATACATTTTTTTTAGATTATTCTAAAATATGTTAGAGTCAGTAACATATTTTATTATTCACTATTCATTCGGTTTACTACTAAGGCCACTTAAATTGTAAGCATGATTAACTTTTATGTAATGATAAGCTTATCACTACGTGACTACCATCAAAATTATAATTATGTAATTAGTTGTAGAGATGAAGTGCCAGAGAAGTAAGAAAAGATTGACATATTATGTAAAAATATAAAATTCCAGATTAACTAAAGATTGAGCATGTCATTAAGTATGGAAAAGTTTTGAATTTTCATGCAACTTCTCTATATGTATAAAATACATTCTTTTATACTAATTTATATTTATTCAAAACATTAATAAGGTTTTCAGTAAATATGTTTAAGTATAAAACAAAATTTATATTAACATTAGATGTAAATTTTTTCAATAGTTAAAAAAAACTCCTAAACCAAATACCTTTATGATACACATTTTATTGAAAAATAAATGATTTCACAAGTAAAAAAATTTATTGAAATAAATACATGAAAAAAGTATCTCAATATTTCTACACTAAAAACAATCTTTGCAAAGTAGACAAGATAGATTTTGACAATTATTACAAACAGAAATGTCAATGATTTTTATAGATTGTTTATTTTTATTATTATACATTTTGTTTTACTATAAAAATAGTAAAACAAAATGCATAAGAATAACATTTTAATTTTTAAATTTTTAGTATGATTTTGCAATTCTCAAATAAATTCAATTTTTTTGAATTTCCATTGCTATATTCTTATAAATTACTATATAAAACATATACACTTAATAAAGAGTTTTAAAATATATATTATAATAAATATAAAATATATAATAATATAAAACATACAATTTTATATTACCATACATAAGAAAATAAAAAAAAAATATTTATAGTATTTTCAATAATTCTTACCTTTTGTACATCACAATTTGTAAAACTCCACATATTATTAGAAAACTGCCAATTACTGCTGAAGAAACAGTTTCCATAAAACACAATGAAATTCCATGATCAACCCATATCTCCGACAAAGTAACATTAGGAGGGCAATATTCCATTTTCTGAAAATTAAATCATAAACATAAGAATTAGTTAAAATTCATCAACTCTAATGATATTTAATTCAAACAGAAAACTGTATTTATAATCAGAACTTAATACATATTAGTATAATGTAAGTATACTAAAATTCAATAAAATAAACAAAGTACTAAAGTACAGTAACTCTTCATATCTTTTAATACTCTAAAAACAATGGTGTTTCCAATCTACCACAAAGCGCATTTTCAAATCTAACTGAATATATTTACACTTCAAGACACAAGTGGAATGGATTCATTTTCAATAATATAAAAATCATATTACAGACCTGATTTTAAAAACAACCAACAAACTTTGGTATGGGCTTTTAAATTATTTTATTGAATTCATCCACTTTTAAGAGATAAAGTACATTTATGCAACTAAATGTCTGACATTGATACATAAAAACATTTTGTATCAGTATCAATGACATCCATTTGAATTAATGGTTGAGGGTCGATGGAAAAAGCAGTTCCCTTTTAATATTCACTACTTAGGTTACCTTTACCAAAAATGTAAGTATAATCTTTGAATAGACAACAGTTTTAATAATATTTTAATTAAAAATAATGGATAAGAACAAGTATTACAATAAATCAACAAATTAAATTCTTCAACTTTGCAATTAGGTTTTAAAATGATTGGAGAAATTTTCAGGAAAAATAAAAGTTGTTAGTCCCATTAATTAATCAGAATATCATATTGTGATTAATATGAGTATTATACATTCAACTAAATGTTTTGGAATTCCCTAGAGTCAAGATTCTTGACACATTATTGCTCTGGTAGGTCAAGGAATAATACACCTTTAAAATGGAAAGTTCAACTCTGAACAATACCAATTATTAATGTATATTAATAGGCCCACAAAAATAAACAAAACAGTCTCGTAATACCAATTTTGTCATGACTACTCAACTTGTTCAATCACATTCTTTAACAAGAGTGGAGTGGAGTAACAGACTGCTCATTAAATGCAAATAAAATTAGAAAAATATATAATACAAATTGATACATAAAAATAGTTGAAAATAATGTGAATGTTTATCTATTTCATTGTATTAATAAAAAAATGTCAATCAGTGAAGTAACTAGTGTCTTTGAAAATTAAAATAACTTTGTGTGTGATAAAATGATATTAAAATTAATTTGGCAAGCACTATGAAAATTTTAATGTTAATTCTAAATATAAAAAGTTACTATGTAATAGAAGCATTCATTAATAGACATATTTTTTAATATATATATATTTTTTTTTTTGATAAATAACATTCATTATCAAATAA
>BGZK01002296.1:0-66247 GCA_005406025.1 Eumeta japonica | reverse complement strand
TTTCACACCCAAACCTATTTTCAATTAATTTTGGTATAGATGTACATAAAGGTCTGAAAATGGTTATAGGCTAATGCGAAAGCTAGTATCAACTTAGCTGTCCCAGTGGATTTTCAACTTTATTATGAAGAAAAATAATACTCCATATGATAAAAAGGAGAGTGAATAAACTGCATTATTAACTATTACTAGGCGTTATTTATGATGTCTCATCGAATGAGTGCGGTTAATTCAGCTGGATGGTTGCCTCCTCTAGACAAAATCTGTACCTATGCCAATGGCCATATCAGATAATTATACAGCTTCTGTATAATTTGTCAATGATGTTTCCTTACTAAATCTGTGTGCAGGGTTATCATTAATATAATATTTAACTGTTTTATTTATTTTTTTCTAATTGATAACCATTTTATGCATATTTGGCAAAAGATCCACAATCATATCCATATTGGTACACTTGTAATTAATATATGTTATCATGATTTTTATTAAGTTTTGAAATGGAACTTCTTTAACAATTGATAATTAGAAGAGTTTTGTGAGATGTAGAGTTTGTGCAGTACCAGGACAAAAGTGTATACCTTAACCTTGAAGTATAGTATTTGTCATGTGCGTGGGTACTAGAATGATATGGTAATAATATGTTGTTAACTTGACTAATATGATTAAATATGTGTTACCAAAACTACATAATATGATAAAAATTTGCAATCGGAGGCATCAGATTCATGTTTTACTTGCTGAAACTCTTACTACTTGTATGCCTCTGTTGAAAATACTAATCATATTTGATTGGATGGTTTTTCACATCATCTTGTTCCCATCCTTCTTATCCACTTTTACGCAGTCTGGTAAACTATGATAATTGATAGAAATTTCTTTGTAACCATAAACAACTTTTTTAAAAAAGCAAACTAAGAATTTCAATGAAATTGGTTTAAATTATAATAATTTTTAAAAATTTTCACTGAACTGTTGACATGGAACATTAAAAAATATGTAAGCTACATGGTTTACCTAATTTTAAGCTACCTCCAAATTTTATTCGAATTGCTCAAATATATTAGGGCACTAATAAAACACAACTGCAGAACTATAAAGGACTAGACACTCTGCCCTATAAGAAAAACTTGTGAAGATTTCAGAAAAATTTTTCAACCTAAATGGGTTTTTAGAAATATTCATCAAATCTCCAAGGAACAAAACTAAAAAGCATTCATCGAAAATCATCCAGTAATGTTTGCATGACTCTCAACAATGACCAACCATTCTCTTTTATATAAAGAAATTTGCTCATATAAAGACACATACTAAATTTAATTTAATGATGATTTTCCATAACTTTTTTCTAGATTTCTGCCAAAAATTCAGATATCTTAATTGAACCCTATTATTACTCTGCGGCTTGCATTCTACATTTTTAAGCATTTCATAAACATTCTAGTTCAAAATTCTGACAAATATTTTACTTTTATTTTCTTGCATTTTTACACATAAAACATGATTTCATGAGCTAGGGCTCATGTTCAAAGTAACAGCCTTGATCGTTTAGAATTGATTGTAAATTTTTCTCATGCCCAAGAACTCATCTCACTCTATTTTAGTTAATTAATATAAGACAAAAAAACAACAGGCTTATACACTATAGAATGCTGAAATTTTACATAATATAAATTGTCAGCGAACTATTTTTTTTAGTATTGAAGCTGACTTGTAATTGAAATCATTATGAACTTCAAATTTTTGTTCTTGCTGTGGTCTTCAACTTGTTATGAAAGGTCCTCATACCTTTCTACACTGTTGTGATCTGTAACTATAGAATGGAAGTTTCATTTCAAATTCATGCTTTTGCAGATAAATTACTTCTGTTAGAAGTAGAATATAATAAATTATAAGAGACATATAACAAGGATAATAGGAATAATCTGAGAATAATAAGAGACATCGTGACAAGAGAGTAGTTAGAACAATAACAGCAGTGTACTTCAAACTCTCATTTGAAATAATTGACTGTTTAAATTAAAAGTTAAACACTTAAAAATACATTGTTTTAACTTCATGATTGGCAGTTAGCCAAGGTAATCTTAAAGATATTAGCATTTATGACATTAAATGAATATCACAAATGTCAATTTATCTAAGATTATTGATACATTGACATGTTTAGTTTTTAACTTTAACAGTTAGTCTTTAACTATGTTATGAGACAGTTTGAAGCACACTGATACATGAGAATAAAAAAATATATGAATATTATTGTACTATATAATTTGTCTTGTACACATAATACTGTACAGTAGACACTATTTGAGGAGGAGAAATACAAATGTTGCTTATGAAGAAATTGATAGCTTTTTAAAATTACTTTTAGAAATATTATTTAGCTAGTCTATAAGATATCATTGTAGATTTGATAGAAGAGTGCTAGCTGTCTTGTGTCAGGTGTTTTTTCATAAGATTATAAATCTTACTATCGACAATAGACCCATCAATAACCTGGAACTATATTTAAATTTGTAATTAATGTGTTTTCATAATAAAAGGAACATTTTTTTTTCAGCTCGTATTCACTACATTAGCAAGAATCACTTAAAGAAACAAAAAAAATGGATTCAACACTTCCAAAATGAGAATGGAAGTCTTGTTCCAGAAGAAAAGGTACATAGATAATTTGTTTATGTGTTGTTTCGGTAGGTATTTTGGTGATCACTATTGTTCGCATATGAGAAATTCGAATGGCTGAATCGGTTTTTTAAATTATTATTAAGTTTAGTTCATTCTTCGTGAAAATGTTTTTAACAGTCTACATCTGCTAGCAGATTTTCTAAGGGAGACATGATATTCTGAATGTGGTTATTTTTATATTTAATAAAATTTTCTTATTATGCTAATTTCACTTACTTAACAATGTAATATTTCATATTACATTGTATAAGTAATGGGTAGGCTAAAATGAAAAGAAATATGTATTAGAACTTATAAAGTCAATTGATTTCAACTTATATTGGTTTCAATACTCTGATCAGTGTTGATGCCTAGCCAAAATGTTGACTGCTTCTGTTGAAATACCATTTCAACAAAAAACAGTTCAACAGACTGTGCTCAGCATAATGCTTACGGAGCCCTATATGTGAACAAGATCACCAGAATTGAAACACGCAATAAAACAAATTGTCTAGCTTCACGTTTCCTAGAAACGTGAAGTTAACCACGTTCATTTTTATCAATTTTTTTATGATTAAGAAGAACAGTTGGTTTAATTTTATTAAAATACATATCACAAAAGTTCTTGCTATAATTACCAAGGCATATTGGGCAATAAATAATAAGTTAAAACTAAGAAAAAGTATACAGATTGATTTCACTGATTGAACATGAAGTTAGCTTCGCTGTATTGGAAAATGAATTGGTATTTATTCACATTCAATGCTAGAACTGAATAAATTTCATTAAGATGATTGTTAATATTATGGACAAAACATATTAACTTTTTTTTTTATTTCATTGTAACTGTCCAACCAATTAGTTTATTGTTGGGTTGTAGGCTATTTTTTTTATAAATGTGACTAATCATCACTCTAGATATTTGGAACTACAATTATTTAACTAGGGCTTATAACGGTGACTTAGATTTACATTTTGTAGATCTGAGCATCAGTATATTTAGATGAGATATTTTGTATGTTATTACATTGATCAAAATACCAGTATATAAATTCAATTTTAAAAGGCTAGATTCGTTTGTTTAATACAAGGGTTTTTAAAATAATTATGAACAATATTATTTATAGGTATATAAATGTGTGTGTGAATATATATATAAATGTAACAAATTTCTCGAAAACTATTCAAATTAAGTCAGTAGTGATGTTTCGGGAAATGTTTATAGAGTAGTGGAATCGCTTTGATTGGGTTCCATCTCCAAAACAAAGGCATTTTTACAACAAAAAAACAAATGTTAAAAACAGTACTAGATAATTAAATATTTAGAAGATTTAGTTGCTAGTATGATGTCCTGAAATATTCTTGTTATGATGAATTCTCATAACCATGATAGATTGCACCATTAAATCATCTAGTTGATAAACCTATTCACAGGTACATCATTTTGGTTGTCTTATTTCCATTTATTTTATATTACTGTATTTAAATTTTAAGAGCTACAATCATCTCTTTTTTTGCTTAAATGATAAATTTCATTTAACTATTTTAGGTACCTTTAAAGTCACGTGACTTGTATTGTGAACTTTGCGATGTACATATTACTTCTAAAGCTCATTCCGAATCTCATTATTCTGGAAGGCCACATCGTTCGTAAGTAATATTTCAATGAGATTGAATGCAAAAAAAAAAATTGCAACTTCTTAAATAAAACTTATTTTAAATCTTATTTCCATTATCTCACAGAATTGTAGAGGGTCGAAAACCTCCAAAGAATCCTATGTTACTGCTGTCTAACATGGAAGGGCGTTTGTAAGTATATGGAATATTATGTATGTATCTGCTTAATTATAGTCCCATCCCCATCTTCATTTTTTATGAAATATTTGGGTACTGTTGTTACAATATCAAGATATTAACAAAATGACAATGTTTGTTGTTATATGTGAATATAACAGTAATAAAATAAATGATGTATTTATTCAGTTATTGATAATATGCTTTGTCGTATTTACTTTCACTTTTTAGAATTCTACAATAAATTAATGATTTCCCTATAATTTTACTTCATATTCTGTACAATTTAACTTCATATTCTGTCTTTTTTTTCTTTATATCATATATAAATCACAGAAGGTCCTTCAATTCACTTATTGAATTAACACAGTATTTAAATTTATGTGTCAATAAATTAGAAATTAAAACATATCTCCATGTTTTTATCATTGAAGACGAAATTCTTTAAAATCCCTTATAGTTTGTATATAATGAAAAGTGAATAACTAAAATTCTCTAGTGGCTTTTGATATATTATAGTTTTACTCCAATATTTCTTTAAAAACGAATATGATGTAGCTCTTACTTGAAGCATTTTACTGTATATGCAAAGCCTTCTGGTTTCTGTGGTATTAAAGTCCCAGTCAGAAGATAAGAGACTAAATTGAAAAAAATTCTCAATATGTTACAGCATTTAAATAAAAGTAGACTTTTCAGTTCTTATTTTGTTATTTAAGTTTACACATATTTAACCTGATAAAGTTTGAGGAGAAATTCATTAAAAAGAGCATGAATACAAAATGAAATTTCCTTAACTGCTACAAAAAATATTCACATATTATGGTGATTCAATCAGAAAAAAATTACAATAAAAATATATTTAATTTGTTTAATGCCCATCCAAGCACTATGACAGGCCCTTTTTAAATATCAGCTCACCTCTAATGATTTAAATGATATATTCTATTGTGTGGGATGTTAATGATATAAGAGCTTCAACGATACTTGTGCCAGTGAGGCATTTGACTAGTAATGGAATGTTACTTTATGATTTTCATTCATTAAATTTAAATAATATGTGACTTTCATTGACCACATGTTGACACCTGGCTTGCAACAAGTTAATTATACAAAGTTTCAGTAACTGTTTAATATTAGCATTCGAGTCCAATCATTGGGATGAAAATATATCAGAATGATGTGTAGTACATTTTTGTTACAAGTTATAACTATTTAAATCCTCTTTGTGTGTTCTTGGGCGAGAGTACACAAATAATATACATACAAGCTTGGTGTGGCGGTCCTGCGCGGATGTTGGCCTTGACTGCAAATCAGTGCTTTGGGTTTTTTCTTGTCCATTGCAGAAGCTGAAACTGTGGCAATTATATTAATATTAGGTTTCACATTATGAAATCTTTTATATTTTTGAGTCAATTTTATTTTATTTCATCTTTGAGGAGCTTGCGAGCCATGAACGAGTAGGTGGTCATCACTGCCCATGGATACTCATAACTCTAAAAGAGTAAGCAGTGCTTTGCCAGCCTCTTGAGTAGGAATAAGATATTTGATGGAAGGAAGAGTGGGCTATCGGAACTATTACTGGATGAAGCCTAACGGTTTCCGTAACTGTGATAACCCACAGTTCCGGCTGTGCTATCTCACAGCATGGTTATACCACTTTGCTTGCCTGTCAATAATTTCTATATAATTAGGGCGGTGCCTGTTTCTTTTAGAAAATAATAGTTATTATTGTTTATGCTAGTTTTTGAAATTTATTTGAATTACTGGAAAAAGAATATGACATAATAAACTTTCATAGATTTTTTGTGTGTTATTGATGACATGTTCTATATATACATATCGTAACATTTCACAGGGAAGCATTGATTCGTCGCGAAAAGCGCTATTTGAAGCCAATAGAAGAAGTCGAGATTAAGACAGAGGAAGATCCCTCAAAATCTGTGCCACAGGAATTGTATTGTAGCATCTGTAAGGTATGTATACATACATAGGTACAATTTAAAATCATGTAATTGTAAATAAGTTGCTTGACATTTTTTTAAATTACAGACATCAGTTACTTGCTCTGAGCAAATGACGATGCATCTCAATGGTAAAAAACATCTTAGTAAGGAGAAGCAGCATATCCTTAAGATGATGAGTGAGCAAGGTGAAATAAAAGGCAAGTTTCATTTTCTTGTTAGATATTATTGATAAATATTTGTAATTTAATACAATTTAAAGTATTTATTTTGAAATTTATTTTTTTACAGAAACTAAATGTAAAAATGAAAATACAGGTACATAATATAGAGTATTTTATTTTTATAGCAGGCAATAAGAATATGTGTATGGTGTACTTTTAAATCCTCTAATTACTTGGATTATAATATCTTAAAAATCATGAAATAAAACTTCTTAACAATTTTATAAATTACATAACCAAATTGTTGTATGTATTCTACATTATATGTTTCAAATGAAACATAGTATAGAATATGTTTATATATATATATTAGGTTGAGCCAAAAAAACTAACCTATCGAATTTATGGGTTAAAATGAACCTAATTACCGAGAAAAAAATACTCCGGAAAGGCAGGATATTTAGCTCAATTTTAAAAGGTGCCGGTGAACATTCAAAGTTTACCATTTAAATGACACGTAAAATATCTTTTTTCACTAAAAGCACCATAACTTTTAAACCGTTTACGATAAAAAATTTTACATCCCGGATTCTTGTAGAGCATAAAATTTCCTAAAAAATCTATCTGAGAGAGATTTTTTCAATTCATTATTTCATATATTTGAAAACTTTGAAAAGGGAAATATAAAAGTTTTAAAAAACAGAAATATTTTGTTAATTTTACATTCAAAGATTAATAAATATAACAGGAACTGTTTTTTTTTTTTGACAAATCTACATTATAAACAATATTTTTTAAAGAATTTATTCTATTTTGTTTGAATCTAGTTTTTTTTGCGCTGAATATAAAAATTTTGAATAAATAAAAATTAAAACTGCATATTTTGATTTTTTTCACTTTTCAAAGCTTTCAAATATACAAAATAATGAATTGAAAAAATCTCTCTCAAATAGATTTTTTAGGAAATTTTATGCTCTACAAGAATTCAGGATGTAAAAAATGTATGTAATAAATGGGATGTAATAAACGGTTTAAAAGTTGTGGTACTTTTAGTGAAAAAAGATTTTTTACATGTTATTTAAATGAAAAACTTTGAATGTTCACCGACACCTTTTAAAATTGAGCTAAAAATCCTGCCTTTCGGGAGTATTTTTTTCTTGATAATTAGGTTCATTTTAACCCATAAATTCGATAGGTTAGTTTTTTTGGCTCACCCTCATATATATATATATATATATATTGGTATTTTTGAGTGTTATTAATTTATTTTTTTTATAATTTCTTGCTATTTACTTAAAATAATATATCTATTTTTATAAACATAAAACATAAATAATTTAATTTTCACACTTAAATCTAATAGCTAATTTTGTTGAATTCATTAAATTAAAATATCTTTTTTTATATAAAAAGAGAAAAACTAATTCTTAAATAATATGTAATTGTATTAACTATGATTTGCTTGTTTTAAATAGTTGACTAGATAGAGGGCACTACTATAATAGTAACATCAACCTTTATAACAAGAACAATAAGTTAACAAACCTGGGAATCAAAATAATTATCTTATGTACTTGTTGTTTATATACTTTCCTACTACAGTTGTATTTGTTAAGTCAGTTTCCTTTAGTGATTAAATTTATCAAACTATCTTTGCTTTAGAGGAAAATGCTGCTGAGGCATCTGCTTCTGTAGATGACGAAACCATCGACTGGGGACAAGGTGGTGGAGAACTTTGGGATGCCATCTAAACATATAACCAGAGAAGATTATAAAATTAATATTTTAAACTAAACCTTAGAATACATTCAATATTAGTTATTAGAGTGTGTAGTATCTTGTATTTCATATTTTGTGGGAGAGTAGATAAATAAGGAATTTTTCTTTATTTTACATTGAATGTAAGATATTATTTTTCTGTTTTGAAACTCATGATCTTTACACAGCAGATGGTCATGATGTATCCATATTTAGTATATTTACACATTTGTATTTTAATTCCATATAATTATATAGGTAAATCAACTTTGTATTGTATATACTATAACTTGTTATAGAATAGCCTTTCAGTACAAATAGAAAAAGATCCAAAATGATGTTTCATATATTTCATAATATTATATTACTAAAATAACTTATAAATCTATACGTTTGTTGTGACACAATAATATTAATGTACTGTGTGTATATTCTATATGAATTATAACTTGCAAAAAGGACATACATGGATATTATTAACTTTTACACTAGATACAAAAAACAGTTAATTTACGGAACTATTTATAGTATGTATTATAAAACTTTTTGATTTTGTTTCAATAAATAACACTTTATTATTTTGTTTTTTTTTAAAATTGATCTGAGGTTTTTTGGGCAAAAATATTTTTTTAACATGTGTCCTTTTTACAAAAATATGTACTCTGTATCCTTTTCTTTAAAATTTTCTTGTTCACTTAAACACATAAGGAACTTGAGTAATACGTGATTTTTATTCTGACTGACACAATTATCACAGAATAAGTGCAACTCTTCCACATCATTTGTAACAAAATTGTTTAAATAGTGCAATATGAAAGAGCATACATCATCGGCGGTTTTCCGGGAAGTTCCTTCATGATAAATATAGCAAACCATACTATCATTTCCTAAATTATAAATTCCGAAATTATTTATGCTCAGCTGCTTAAAATAAAAAAAATCTTGGCCTGGCAATTTGGACAAGTCCAAAACCACCATAAAATCAAAGCACAATGCTTATACTTTTGGGTTTTGCTTAGCAATTTAGCACTGGTTTTAGAACTGCTGTAAAATTTATTGCTTCGACACTTGTGTACATCTAATTCAGCCTGTGCAACACGTGTAGCTGCATCATTCAAAAGAGCATCATTTATTCTTGTATTCAGTGCTTCACATTTAGAGCATGAGTTCTTTGCTGACTGTCCAAATTGTAAATCAACATTTTGATTAAAATGATTCCTGTAAATCTGATAGTTTACTATCCCATTCAGTTCAGGATGCTTAAGTTAAAACATTTTATGCATCTGTTTCACTGTTAGTTCTGAACTTAGATATGTTTTCACTTTTGATGTGTAATGTGATTTTTTTGTATGAAAACTTTCAATATGAGTATGTATTTCTCTGGAAGTACTAGAAGCTATAGTGTTTGCACTAGATTTCTTCCCCCATAAATCAAAAGGTACTGCATTATTTTGTTACAAATTAGCGATATTTTTGATTCTTTTGTCTGTTATATTTATTGTGTGTGCATCTAAAAACATAGTTTTGCACACAGAACATCTCTTTCCCTTGATTAACAAGTAATACTTCACATGGTTTTCGATCTGCAACATCTAAGTTTTTATTTCCACAATTTCTCTTCACATCATGAATCTCTATCATTCCCTCTAGGTGCAAGTCGTGCTCATTCTTACTTGATAATTTAAAAAAAAAATATCATGACATCATCAACCAACTCGGGTGGATTGACACAACGCAAGCTACCTCTTTTATGGCTGAAAACATAAAAAAACGATTTATTTTATAAAACGAAACAAATAATAAAAAGCAAAAAGTTAAGATTTTTGTTAACATCGGCTTACCAACCTTTATTCATAATGTGGTTCACATTTGGTTTCAACTCTTTCCGCTCCAGTTTGCATGTGACAAATTTTAGCTATCTTGATAATGTTTCTTTTATAATTTTCAACATTCTTCACACCTTTTTTCTTTCTAACAATATCTTTACAGTTTTTTCCATTTTCGCCACTCATTTTAACGGAATAATTTTATCTAAATAAACTAAATCACAATGCAAACCAAATAACCTTCTTGACGTCTTGACTGAGTGACATTGATTGACAAGTGAGTGTTGCCAATACAAACTGCAAAAAGGGCCCATGTTCAAAATGTGAGTCCTTTTTGCAAAGCACGTCAAAATCAGCTATTCGAGATTTATTGTTTATTCAATGAACATGTTTTCTTTTTGTAAAGCATATTGTGCAACATGTTGAAATGACGCGAAAACGAAAAAAAGAGTGAAAATTAAAAAAAATGTTGCATGTGCCCTGTTTGCAAGTCATGATTCATATATGTTTATATATAATTTATTAATAAATACTGTGTTAATATCTAATTTATAGTTTTTATCTGCGCTTGATAGATTATAGAGAGTGCATAAGAATGTGAGAGGGAACAGGCGTAGTGTAACAGCGTGAGCGCCTAGGTATATGACCATTGGCATTTTACTCATATGACAACACATTAGGACATTTAATCAAAACTTCAAATATTTATGAAATTTGGATTTTTTTTTATTTCCCATAGGTTAAAATATATATATATATATATATCTTTTCGCCTATCTATGGTGTCAGGGTCTAAGGTAATATAGATCTAATAAAATTTTGTTTTTAAACATTTACATTTTAAAATATGTTATAGGGCTAATTTTTTACTTTATTACAGCTATTTTCCATTATATGTAAGACTTAGGATAACTAAGAATAGTCTACGCATTGGTACTATTTTCTATGCTGTTGACATAGAGAGATACTGAAATTGTCATGAAATTAAATAAGTCCTTAGTGGGTAGTTCATGGAGTTTAATAAATAAATGTCGTTAATAAATTGAAGTTTTTTTTTTAATTTAATTAATTCCTATTACTTTTATGTTTTCTTAACTTCAAGACTTATTTTATCATATTTTTATGATTTTTCAACTATATTATGAAATATTTTGATAATAAACATGAAATATCATTAAGATATCAAAAGAAAACTTAATTTACGATGAAATTAACCTTCTTAAATTTTTTATTTAATCTGTAGCTTCAATATGTTAATATAATTGCTATTTTTATGATTTTTGCTTGTATAAAAATTATAGATACAAATGAAAACATTATTGAAACAAATATCGAAATTACAGAATCGAAATGTATCAATTAATCACAAACTACTAGAAATTAATCTGAGAATCATTTACTTACTTCCATAGTAAGGGAAGAAATTAGGAAAAGGAGAAGGTATTGAGATTTTCACTAAATAATCAAATGATAATCACATATAGTTTTAAACATATGGAAAGATTTATTTTTATTTCTTAGAGTATGCAGTTACAAGTGTATTTTTGTTAAAAATAGGAAATCTCTTATGATGCTTCTCGACCACTTGCAATAAATAATGCTTCTGTTCCTTACTTTGTGTCAAACAATTATTGTACTTATGAATCAATGCAACGCCTATTTCAGCAAGATTATTGACAACTTTCAAGTTAGACAGCATAGATTTACATTGTTGATAGTTTTGATCGAAAGCCCAGAGCTCTGGATCCTCATCCATAAAATGATGCGGTAGTTGAAACTGTTTAAATAAAAATAACGACTGCTTGCATGCGAAATCACTGATGTTCAACGATAACAATAAGCTCATATGTGTGACATTAAACTTTTTTAAGTTTGTTGGATCTTTCTCGCGTTTTCATGGCACTTACGGTCTGTCTTTTAATTTCTAAAGAAACTGCATCATCAAACAAAGCCAAACCAATCAACTCTTCTGATATGTACCATAAATGTCTTGATATTGTCGAAGTTGCTGCATTACAAATTTGCTTATGAACAGCACAGAATTCAAAAAGATTTTTTAATATCATCAAATCTTAATAGGACAACTTTATAACAACAGATGCATTGAACTATGAAACAACATAAAAATGTATCAGAAATAGGTAGAAATAGTAGGCCATTAACTTCGGTTGCATTTATCTTAAACTGTTTTTTAAACATAAGAGTTTAAAAGCGTAAAGCGCTTTTGCCATCCACTTTGCATGGTGGATTGCTCCTGAAGCTCCGAATTTTATTCCGTTTGTCGGGAGTACCGCCCAAAAATATCCAGGCCAATTCCAAAAACTAGTCGTCTCTGCCATATTTTTCCTAAAATATAAAATTTATTCCTGCATAAAATTGTAAGAATTTATTTCAAAAATTACCATTATCACTGAATAATACATTAACAATATCATCTCGTAAATATCATTCAACAACTATCATTTGTAATCCGAATTTAATAAGAAATAATTGTTAGTTAAAGTAAACTATATCGAACCGAGAGATTGAAAAAGCAAAGTAATTTTTAAGAATTTATAATGAAGTTTAAAAATCTGTTTTTTCATCATTAACTATTGTAATAGAAGGGGAGCCCACGATGCTAAATCGAGATTTACTCGAGCGTTCTAGAGACCTATTAGGTTGCGAAGCTTATATGATAAAAAGAAAAAATGTCATATAGCACATACTTTTCATCGGTAGGGGAAGCGGCTATAGATTTTCAAGAATTTAAAAAAAAACTGTTGCATGAACATACTCCAGCGCGTCAGATATTGATAGCATCCATGTTCTATGTATTTATAAAAATGTAAGTATATTAATCTGACTGTTTCCATGGTGGGGGTGGTCGTACGTAAGGGTTGAAAATGAAAAAAAAATTATCGAGCGCGTCAGATTTTCTAAGCGGATGTTAAGTGAACCTAAAAAAAAGCTCTTATATACTAATCTGACGATTTGGATGTGACGCAAACTCGTGGCCATTAAAATGTGCAAAAAAATTCGCCATTTTGAAATACTGAAGCGCGTCAGATTAAGATATATATGGTTCATCTTTATATCCTAGACGTGCTGTTTTATAATCTGACGATTATCTGGTGGGATTCACCTAATCTGACAATTAAAAAAATATATTTATTTTTTTAAATTACTGAACTTAATTAATTGAAAAGCTCAAAAAATAGCAGGCAAATAAAAAAGTGTATGTTTTTTTTAAGGAGAATACTTTTATTTAATTCATCCTCAGAGGGGAATAAATTTGTTTGTAAAAACAATTTGAAAATTAACCTCATCAATTATTCCCCATAAATCATTTTCACAGAAACACAGCCTTTAAAATTGAACTAAAATATTTGATAATTCATTATCTAATTCTTAGAAATTCCTTATTGGTAAAGTGCTCTCAAGTGACGAATATACTATTCAAGCAAATTTGAAAAAATAAATAAATAAATAAGGTTTTTATAATTACCTACCTGAAGTTTATTAGTAATGAAACTTATTATTTCATCTCTTTTTCCATGAACGTGGTTCATTATAACGGGATCTTGAATACCAGTTTCATATTGTGTTTGGTCTGTATTCTTCCAAAAATTTTTGAAGCGTACAAAAATCGCTATGTTGGGAGAATTGACTCCTGACCAAACAACTTCAAAAATGCTCCTCAAGATCAGGTCGTAAATGTGATGTCGACAAGCCAAATATAGTAATGGTCTTTTTAACATTTTCTCTAGTCGAACACATATTCGTTTATCAACTCCTGCAATTAAATTTATTATAATTTTTTATGAAATTATTTATCAATCAACGTTGACAAGAATAACAACTCAAATTCCAAATTTACCTGTATTTGTAGAACATGTATCAAAACACATGGCTTTGATATGGGCAGAAATGTTCCATTCATTAATGGTGTCTTTAATAGTGACGGCTAGATTTAAGCCGGTCCCTCGTTCAATCTTTGGTACTCCTAACAATTGTTGAGTACTAACACCTGATAAAAATATGGGAAGTCTTTCAACTTTGTATCGACCAATAATATCAGGCAGCATTTTGCCATCCCAATGGATAACAGTGGAATCAGCAATTCGCAACTCGGCTTTTAAATCTTGCCCAATCTTTCGTCTGACTCTTTCTCAATTTCGATGAATCGAACGGGGACTAGCAGAGATATTATTTAAATATTTATATCCTAATGCCGATGCGATTGCATATATAGATAAGAGGTGCTGCTCGTCTATTGCTAATGTTACCTCTGTCCAAGGCTGCGACAACTCCTGTTGTCATTAATTTCAACTTCTTAGGTTTCAGTTCTAGGGGTAGTTCATAAGAGAAGTTAAAGCTATTAGAACGTTTAAAGTGATGAAATACAGTAGAGGCAGTGGAGTGTTGAGAAAGAGGCAACACAGAGTCAAGAAATGAAGAATTAAAGAAATTCAGCTTTGAGAAAGATAAGAAAATATTTCAATTTAATCAGCTCATGATTAAATTGAAATATTTTCAATATCAAAAGATTATTTGAATAGTGGAAACCTTATAAACGTTAAATTTTCGCTCATTAGAAAAATAATTATAACTTTCTCATTCACAGAAAAATAGTTTTTTAAGTCAAGAAAATAATTAGGACAACCTAAATATGAAACAAATAATTTAAAATATTTTCTTGTCTGATACTCATTGCTTGAGATATGTAAGAAAAAGTTATAATAATATCACAATTCTTACTTTTCGTTGTGTGACGGGGCCGAATATGAACTTCGCCCGGCTAGCGAGAAATTGAGAAACGTTTTCACGGTATCTTACGGTACGATACGTTAAGAAGAAGTATCTGCGTTGCATGTTATAAAGCGAATTAATGATAATTTTTCTAAAATAATTAATTAAATACCATTTCTCAAATAATTAACGATTTCAATTTAAAAATTACAAATAACTGGAATTGAAAAATAATGTAAATTAATGTAATTAATGTAAATTCTTAAACGTTATTAAGTACATTAACTTCATTGACTTAAATTTAGCGATTCAAAATTAAAATTATATTTTTTTTTCATCATGATCATTCGTTCAGTTAATCATATGGCACCTTAGCACTTTAGTGGGCGTAAGTGCTATAAATTAAGTTAGAATATGATTGCTTTATTTTTAAAAGATGATCAATTATTTTTATTTTTACAGATAAATCGACGCTTTAGAGAATGAAACTTAATCCGATTCGCTCAGAAGTGACAATCAGTTTACGCGTTGTCGATAAGTATCTAATGAATTTTAAATTTGATAAAAATAGATCCAACTCTTTCTACAAGGCGAATCAGTTCTTTAACTGTCGTACTTAGGACATCTGTATATAACCTGATAAAAACACGTGGACTTCAACCATTTTATTACATAAGGATTACCCAAGGAAATAAAATAGAAACACAAATATAAAACCTTAACTCAAATGTCTATCTCGAGCAGCTGTCAGCCACAGCTCTTACAACGATGTGACGTTGCTCCTCTTTTCTACGTTATACTCCTATCGCTAAGCAGAGTCGGTACCTGAAGTAGTTGCGCGGCTCGGAGGGGGAGCATGCCACAAAAACGGGTGTCCGATTGCGCCCTTTCCGTACCGCACAGCTACCTAATACACCTCGTGCAACGCCCAGCTACTGCAACAATCGACCACGATACCGAACCAACGGCGATAGGGGTGTAGTACACTATGAAATGTTGACTAATATTTATTTTCTGTTGAAAAAAAATATGCGAGAGCGCATAAAACGTTATTTAAAATTTATTCTTATCTTAACCTCGGAACTCGCTGGGCAAAATCCCTCGGGGTTACGGAGTTACATACAGAGCAGGTCGTATAGTGAACAGGTGACACAAATGTATGAAGTTTTCTGCAGGAATATTCAAGCTTAGTAAACTGAAAACGGATGTTTTTACAACGTGACAATGCTAGACTACATGCTGCGAAAGTTAAAAGGGCTGGATAAAGGTAGCGTTATTGAACTCCTATCACATCCAGCGTGTAGTCCAGACCTTGCACCTTCAGACTATTGAAGTAAAACTTCTAATGCGACTTCCAACAAGGTTGCGTTAAACGTTTATCGCTACTATAGAGGAGGTATGAAAGCACTGTTGTGTTAAACGTTCAACGCTCCTGGGAAGGGGGAATAGAAAGAGACAGAGCGAGAGTGAATGCGTGGCACTCGAACGCATGCGCGTAGTATAGCTGTTATAGGCTAGCGCGAGCGTTAGCAACGAGTAGCGTCCAATATTCCAACGCAAGAGGGAGAGAGAAAGAAAGATACACAAAGATAGAAAGTAGAAGAGAGAAAGAGAGTGAGTCGGTAGATTTCGTCTCGCAATTGTGACGTGCAACGAAAAATGCAATTTCTACCCGTTCCTATTTTTATTTCCACATTACGAAGTTTCACTTCTTCCGCGCGGAGGGACTCCTCGCACTATTTTTTATTTATAGCGAAACTCTCGTGGAATTTAATTTGAGTCCAAAGGAGATTTTGAAAATGCAGTACGGCCATTTTTGCATCTAAGCCCAAAAAAATGGTTTAATCAAGGTTTCAAGGAGCTTGTGATCGTTTAGACTATAGAATACGATGAGATGTACTTTGAATATTAAGGTTTTCTTTTTCTACGGTCATTTAACAAACAAAGCGAACATTCAAAATCGACATTATTAGTAAGACACCTTAATAAATATAATAAAAGCTGACCAAGAATATGTCGGACCATGCTCAGTGTAGGGTTCCGTAGCCGTTACTACAAAGACATGCATTATAGATGAAAAAAAATGCCATTCGGCAGCCAAAATGGAAGTGGATTCCATTTATTTAATTCATTATTTTCAAATGTGATTCATATGAAATATGTAATTTTCGGATTTTCAAAATTTTAAAATGCTTTAATTTCTAAACCATTTGAACGAGTTAGCTCAAATATGAACTTGACCTTTGGGATCGTCCATAGAACATGTATGTTGAGTTTCATTAGATTCTAAAGAATTTCCAGACGCTATCGCGTTGACAAGCCCCGCGTTATATCGTATGTATACATATACATATTCATATATAAACTTTTGAACCATATATATTATATTCTCTGACTAAGCTCGTCGAGTTAAGTCGGAAAACAGCAAAATTTTTGAAAAGTTACGTCATCAGGGCAAATACAATAATTAGATTTTATGAAATCTACCAAAAACTACGTCATTACACTTTTTTCATGTTTCCCGAACAGAGTAAGTATAAGCACTTTAGGCACCTATAACTAGAGAAACAAGTAGGCATATCGACTATCACTCAATTAATGTGAACTGAAGTGCACCAGCAAAAGAGCATATGTTCAAAGCATTTACGTTATTTTATTGAGAAGCACAGTTTTTCGGCAATAACTCGAAAACGGTATATCCGATCATGTTCAAAATAATTTTCATTGAAAGTATTTATTAAGCGTTACCCTCGTTTTTTTCATATTTTTACAAATGCAAAGTACAAATGACAAAAACGAAATCTTTGTAGTTTCGTTATGTCCGTCCGTATGTTACAAAACGGCTGTCCAAACTAGATGGGACCTAGGACCAATAAAAATGACTAAATACATTGGGAGGCCGCAAAATATTTATAAAAATAAAATACAGGTATAATTCTTTTTTTATTTTATTACTTGTTTATTAATTTATCTTTTACAATTCTGTCAACATCAACCTCAATATTAGTAGTAGTTAGACGCAGTGCACGTTTATGTGAATTATCAGTCAATTTTTCAACCTGTCAACCTGTATTTCGATTTTATAAACTTCATTGTTGAATATGCACTTTCGCAAAGGTAGGTACTGCCCATCATCGAGCCCATTTTTAGCCCGAAATTCGTCAGTTTCGGGAAACGTTCGACAAGGAGGTTAAAAAATTCAATTCCTGTTTCTGTTCTCCTCTTGTAAAAGGGGTCTGATTGCAGATCACACAGTTCCAGTTGATAATCAATCTCCACACTCTCAACTGCGATTGTTAATGGATGAGTGAAGAGTGCTACATCACTCTCAAATTTTTTAAAATATGCGTAACGCTGCTCAAATTCGACGATAACTTCGTCCATGTAATTGAGGTGGTCTAAAAAATGACATACTTCAAAATTTTTCATCTCTAAATAATGTTCTTTACAACTTGGAAAAAAGGAAAAATCGTTTTGTTGTAGAGACGTTTTGAACAATTTCAGTTTGCTTCTAAATCCATTTATATGTCCGTACAAGTTGGCTAGATTATGGTTTTTACCTTGCAACTTTAAGTTAAATTCATTCAAGTGTTTTGCATCACATCAGTCGAAAACGCAAGATCAGCCAGAAAATGAGGATCTTGCATTTTATTTTTTAGATCGGAAGTGTCAAATACTATTTCATTTTTTAGAAATAAAGGTATTTATTTTCTTAAGGCAAAAAAGCGTTGCAAACACAGTCCAGCACTTAGCCATCTGATTTCTGAATTTAATAATAAATCTCCATAGCTTGCATCGATTTCACTTAAAAAGTCCCTAAATTTTCTATATGTCAATGCCCTGTTTCCACTTCTAATCAAAATTGTTATCCTGACAACAACATTTATCTTTAGTATTCATTTGACACAAAGATTTTCCATATAAGACTTCTTAATATAAGATATAGTGGAACAACGGGCAATAAATGCCATTTTGTTTTAGTTGTCCTACGAATTCTGTCACTGTCCCGGTCATAGCTTTTTCCCCATCAGTCACAATACAAGAACACTTACGAAATCGAAAGAACTATATTGATAAAATTTATAGTGTAGATGTCTTGTAAAAGCCGCTACAGATTTTGGTGCTTAAATAACAAAAATAAATATTTCTCGTACTGAAAAAAATTTTTTTTCAGCAATCATCAATGAGTAGCACACTTTTCGACAGTTCTTTTAAAAACACTTTAAGGTTCCTAAGCAATTTTTATTAAGCATGAATAATTTCGGAATTAATCTTTTTGAAAGTTGCAGAAATTGTACCCCACCCACTTTAATTTCTAAATCGTGTGTCCCAAAAATGTGAAAAAAATAACGAAGGTAACGCTTAATAAGTACTTTCATCAAAATAATTTATATTAAACATAGTCGGATATACTGTTTTTCAGTTACTGCCGAAAAACTGCGCTTCTCAACAAAAGGTTGTAAGTGCCATGAATATACGCTCTTTTGTTAATGTACTTTAGTTTCCACTAATTTAATAGTAATAGTCGACATACCTACTTGTTTTTTAGTTATTTAGACTAGTGTTTATAACTATTCTGTGCGGGAAACATGGAAAAAAATTTAACAACACACTATTTTCATCTGTAGTGCATTTCTTTATATTAATGGCTTAGGAACCCTATAATGGTCATGGTCCGACATGTTCTTTGCCATTTTTTTTAAAATTTATGGCGAATCCCCAACAGAATCGCAATCAGATTGTTCAACATTTTGTCTATAATTGCAGTTTTAATTTAGTATTATCGTAATAAAAAAAAACATTAAGAAAACTTTAAATAAAAGTGTACTTGACGATAAATGAGAACTTACGTTAGCTAGTTCTCCCATATCACAAAAATAATTAATAATAACATCGTTAGAAATCTTAACATTAACGTAATAATATTTTTAGGTATATTTATTGCCCGGTGACTATTCTCACGACGTGAGAATTACATATTAAATGTATTTTATTTGCATTTTTTATATTTTTAATGTATCCGAAGGAGAATAAAATTGTATTTCTTACGACTGCCGAGAGTTGACCGGCGGTTAGTAGGGTAGACTGGGCACAATTGAAACAAAGGATGGTTGAAACAAAATAAATATCTTGCGAATGGTTACAAGGAGAGTGAATGGTACAAGGGGAGAACGAGGCGGACGACAGGTCCGAACACGTATCGCAATGTTGCGACGTTCCCCGCGCAGTGTTGTTGCGTACAGGAGACCGTATTGTATTTTGGTTCCCAAAAGTAAATATTTTTCTTCTGAGATTCATGATATTATCGTGTTATAATATTCTATTTAAGTCAAAGTATTGAGTATGTGTTTGTCATTTTTTATGGAGGTTGTAGAATATGGAATAATAACTATTTTTAATGTGTCGTCGTTTACTACAGGCAGGGCAGGGGACGGTTGAAAAATTTTTTGTGGGTACGGTTATAGTTAAGACATTATTTTTTCTTGTTTCCTAGATGCTAATAGTTTGCATAAAAAAGGGTAGAGTGACTTGTCGAGGTATAAAGATGCATATGAGAAGGTTAAAGTTAGAGATTTACTATGAAATGCGGCTGACAAGCATGGATTTACCCACTATTCTCTCCTGAGATATTTACGAAAGCGATATGATTCGAGTCATTACATTCAGAGAGCAAATCCAGAGAATGGTGGATTTAATGCATTTAATGCACATGAAGAAATGTTTCTTTTTCGTTTATTCTTAAAATTATTTTTATTTAGTTTGTTTTGTTTTAAAGAATACTGTTGTTCTTATTATTTTTGTTAATTGTTTATTACTCGTCGAATGCTGATTGGAAATATCGTTACAAGTATTAAAAACTTTAAAACTGATTAATGCTGCCACGCGGTGCCATTATTATGTTTATGATTAGAATTTATAACAAATAAAACATGTTGAAACATTATATTTTATATTATTTCCATGCGTTTCAATTGACCCCAATCGCTGTTTCAACCGCCCCTGGCATGGGAACGATTGAACAAACCGGATTTTTGTTTTAATTTTGTATATACTTAAAAATAGTAAGTACCCTAGAACCTAAAGTGGTATAGCCCTTTCACAGTTAGAACGGCGCTCTTGAATTTGACACATCATCACCAACGCTAGGTTTATAAACAACAATATCATGAACGATAAAAGCCAAGTTGTTTCAACCGTACCTAGTCTACCCTATAATGCCAGATTATAGGTGTTAGTATGTATATACAACCATGATATATTACAAATAACTACTTTAAGTATAGCTCCTCTTCTCAAACATTTAAGTTGTTAATAATGTACCTACATTTGCCGAACACTATTAACAATCTAAATGTTTAGTATCGAGTACTATATGTGTTATCGCCTAAAAACGAAAGATTAACAATGTGTTCAGTGATGACAAACGGATGTCAGTGTTCCCCTATTATTGGTTTAAATCTAAACTAAACGTACAGATAAATGCCATTAAAAAAATATGCTTATCAACATGTTTAAGATGCGCATGCTCTTTAGCAATAGGTATACATTTGCTCGTGAAAACCATGCTCTTGAATAAACCAAACATACGTGTCATTTAATCACAAACTCTGCCAGCGTAGTGTGTAGTGAAATTACGGAAAACCAGGTGGTCCTCCGCCCGGAACTGAATAATATCATCCTTTTTCTTGCAATGCAATGCGTCCGAAAACTTGTCATCAAGAAAGAAAATGAGAATATTGGTCCGTGATTGAATAACTAGAAAAGAAAACCTTTAGCAAGTATTCGATTGCTAGTAGGAATGCTAGAAGAAGACATTGAAAGTATGCTCAAAAGCAAACCTGTATATATGCGCTCAGAATTCGCGGCCTTCCACACACGCTGTAGGCAGTACGCGCGAAAATCTAATGACGGTTGGTTTTTGAACATACTCGATACAAGCGTGTGTATTTCTAGCAAAGTACGTATACACATGCTGCTAGTGGCAGTTGCTCATCGATAGCATATTTTTGTGCTAATAATGAACACGTCTATCTGCACTCATACTCAAAGTCATTCAAGATGCAATGGAAAAAGTCATGCTCGGTATTTCCTTGCGAGATAAGATTCGCTACAAGATCGTACGTCATGGAAATCTAAGAAGGAAGGCCTATATCCAACAGTGACGACCATTGGCTGTAGTTAACGAACGAAGTGTTTTCTTATAGCTTACGAGTACCTAAGTAATACCCAAAATTATCACTTACACTTATGCTTAATGCATAAGCATTATTGTATAGGTCATTAAGTAAAACTAAAAATAACTTTCTATCTCTAACTTTTAATAACGATCCGAAAAATGTAGCAATAATTTACTTGTTCGGCTTACCAAGCTTGTTTCTAATCAAATATTTTTTTTTTAGGTAAGCGAAAGCATTAAAAATCCAATGTCATTATTCTGCAAAATAATAGAAATCATATCGATGAAATAGTGTACGTATACCATTGATATCATTTTTATATTATGTTTCGTGACATAAAATTTGATTGCCAATTATAGGCTTTCAAAATTTTATAGCCAATTACTGTGAAGTTGAAAACAAGGCAGGTATAGGTATAAATAATTGAGAATTAATTCGTTGCGACGCGAACGCTCTCTTCAGAAACATAAGTAAAATGAGGCCGCGTGGTGTATACACTTTGACAGTTTATTCATTGGTAAAATATCTACATTTTTATTAGTATATATATTTTTTAAAATGTTTATTGATGTAATTAATTTTGCTTACGTTGTTCTTTCAGATTTTCTTTATTCAGTTGGGTGCGTTAGGAACAATTCAGGCGATTACTGAAAAAAAGTAATATGAAATTTATCAATGAAACATTAATGGCGACGTTATCTGAAGATCTTGTCAAATCCATCGTATCAATTTTTAAAATACAAGAGACGATAACGAAAGTTTCTGCAAACGCCGTGTATGAATTTCAACACGTTCGTAATGGCACCTATTTCGACGTACCGAAAATCTTTGATTCTGTATCCAAATCTATTTCGCGGAATTTAATTAAATTTACCGGCACGACTCCCGATTCCAAACTTCACAGAGTTATATTTGGTATGGCACGAGTTGCTGCTGAAATTTCCATCATCGCGGTTTTAAAGGAGACCAGTTATGCAATGGTTTTAGATAAAATCGGCGCAACTGATTGGTCATTGAGAAAGAGAAGATCCTATTCGGAAAATACCGAAGAACGGATGTTTTTCAATAATGATGAAGTAAATGAATCGGATTTAATCTCCATGGTACCAAATGATGCGAGTGGTCAAGCAGGTAAAAACATTACACATATCGATTTACAACGCCGGAATGAAAAATCAGAGTTCTTATATAGAAACGAAACAGATATGCCGAATTACAAAAAGTTAATAGAAGACATTTTGCGCGCGAGATTAGATTCTGATCCATATTCCATAAATAATCCAGAGACAATTGTGCCTAGTATTATAGATAATGAGAAATATCACGATGTGAAAAATGAATCTAGGAAGAAAATGCATGAAGAGTCGAACAAAAACTTACCTGACGATAAAAAATTGGAAACGACAGCAAAGAACGCTATTTTGTATTCAGGAGATATAGCGCATTTGGCTGCAGAAACTTTAATCGCTTTAAGGCGGGTATTAGTTGCATCAATAGCTGTTAATATTTCACTTGGAACAGAAAAAACGCGTCCTATAAATCTTCAAGAGCACTTAACAAGTGTAATAAGGTCTGCGGCGCACGAGGCCAGTAAGGAAGCGCGAAAAGCCGCCAAAGCCGCTAACGCTTGTGTACGAACTGCAAAGCAAGCGATAAAATTCACAGCAAACGCTCACGATGCTAATTTAGGTCCTTTAGCGAATACGATTTTAATGAATACATTACCCCTAACGAGCTTATCAAAATCACTGTCTTACGTGGCATCTGATATTGCAATGGATTCACTATACAGCGCCACAGACGGCTTATTCCGACGCAAGTTCGTAATAAACATAGTTGAGGCGTAGAAGAAGCAATGTAGACAGTTTCTATGCTGATTTTTGTGGAATTCATATTAATTTATAGATATTATCTTCAAGTGCAGATCCACACTTCGAGTCCGGGGAGTCACATAGTAGTTGTCTAATCAGGACAGGCCTTAATTTGATTACAATATTAAGACAAAAAGCCACCCTAGATGGGAGTCATGACCGCCTTGATCCTATTGGATCCGCTCCTGATCATCATAAATTTCATATAAGTGACTATAAATATGAAACGGAAAAATTTAAACCTTATATTATTTTTGTATTAGGTTTTCAACAGATTTAAAATATAAAAACATATTTAAGTGTGCTTTTACATTGAGAACTAAAATATATTAATGATAATGTAACTTGTTATTCATTTTAAAATATATTTAAAATTAGCTCAACCTCTGGTTTCATTTTCTTATTTATTTTCTTTTTCTTATATTTATTCTCTTATCCTTTTTTTACCCGAGTAGCTTCCGTACAAATTAACACCATAGTTTCATAATATTAGTTTGTACATCTAGATGGGTTACTAACAGGAAGTTGTTTATTTTTTTAAAACTTTTCTTTTTGGTAAAAGTGATATACAAAACATAAAGACAATTCTTTTTTTTAGTCAACAAAATAGTTTAGCCCTTAAATCCTACCAGGAGTTCTGCAAAACCCCTAATTATAATGAAATAACACATTTTCTATCTTTAAGATACACGTTAGCATCGCTTTATAAACTTGCGTTTGGATACATGGCACATTATACAAGCGTGCGGGCGCTATACGAGTGCAATTATTTTTAAATGTATTCTGAAGAACCTCCGTACTCCATGGCAGGAATAAACACAGTATTTCGCGACACTCCTCCATTATTAAAAAAATCTTTTTTTGTATTCCTACTTTGGAAAGTTGAAATGTAGTTTTATACATAGTCATTTGTATGTATACGAGCATTTACGTATTTTGATGAATTTTTATTTCCATTTTACGTTTATGTGTACAAATATTTTATTATGTTTTTCAGTCTTTTAAAAATGATGTCTCAGTTTGGTTTTTTCAATTATACCCAATATAATTATTCAAATACTGGGGGGCAATATTAAATGAACAGTGAACGATTTTTAAGATTTTTAAGAAAAGAATCAAGAAGTTGACAAAATGTAATAGTTCCGATTAAGAATTGTTCTATTAGACTAAAAGTAAACAACATCACATAGTAATATTAAATACTTCTCACTTATGTAGCTGATAAAAGTTGTACCATTTCATTTCCTTGGAATATCTTCAGGTATATTTTTTTATCTTTGTCAACGTAAAAGAATGTAGTAATTTTAACTCCAAAATATAACTGTCTAAAAATTTTTCTATGCAATTGATACCTGTAAATTAATGTAATATATATTCTTTTTGTGTTCGAAAGCACTATTTTAATATCCTCCAGAAATAGAAACATGTGTTACTACACAAAATGTATGAGATGAAAAATTGTGAGACATTTTTCATTTAGATGAACGAAATAGAACATTCTCTATTTTCTTTTCTTAGCATTTTAGAGAGACAAACGAATATGTAAGCCACCAGAAAGCAAGTGGCCACCGCCGCCCATAAACACTCGTAATCCCAGAGGAGTCACCAGTGCATGAAGGAGCCCAGACTTGCGGTGGAATATGATATCGAATAGAGGAAAGAGTTGGTCTGTTGGATATATTACAGCAATCTTCAAATATAAAAATATGCAGAAAATCTGAGTATTAGCAGTTTTAAAATGAGTATTATTAAAATTAATTGTTAAATAAGCAAATTTAACAATACTTAATATTTTATGTATTACTAATATTATGATTAATTAGGTACAGGTTTATGTTTAAGAAATTTCTTTGTGTTTATAAAAGACATTCAATCTTTGTGTCGTATTTTAACACATGAATTGTTATTGTCGCTTAAATGAAAATAAATAAATTAAAGTACATTATTGTTATAATGATACTAAGGTTATTTAAATTTATACAATATAAATATATAGATATAATTAAGTGTTCACATGATGATATACAATAAATCACATACGTAAATTACTTGTACAAATTAATGTAAGTAAAAATAAAATAAAAGACTCTGAGAGTGCCGACAGAAGAGAAAATTTGAACAATTACGTGTATTTTTTGAATCGTCAGAAAATATTTTTTGAATCGTTAGGATATTTTATTGTGCAGGAAATAAATTTAAATGAAGTATTTCCTGCACAATTTCTTATTATAAACTACTATTACAAAAATAATATTGAAATTATCATTTATGCGCTATTGTATATTAAAAATAATGCATATTATTTTAAATACAAAAATTGCAATCTATTAGTTAAAACGTAAATTTACGTTTAAACGTAAAATTAGAATATATACCTATGTTGTACGTATAGACATAATATATGTACACATTTATAAACAGTGGTGTTGGTTACTGTAACGGTAACAGTGTTGCGAGTTCAGTACTTTTTTCGAATTTCAAAAATGCCTAACGCGCCTAAAGAAGTTTTCACTTCAAAAATCAGGGTTTGGCTGTGTCGTGAACGAGGTCATATATTTTGCGTGAATACGTGCATGTAACGGATAATATTTTCTTTAAGCAAATTATATGCATAATTACTAAGAAGTCCTTTAGGTTTCATGTAGTTATAAACGTAGTAGTGAAATGTACACTAGCTGTTGCTAAATGTGTTTTTAATAATCAGTGTTCGCACAAAATCGATATCTAATCAGTCCAGCGTTGATATAGAAACGATCTTTTTGTATAATCTCTCCCCAGCCGCAAGTACATTGGCGCTGACGTTGATCTGTTCGGACGCCTTCATTTTTTTATATCCCTGGAAGTTATATTATATTTTATGGGTATCCCTGGATTGTTCTCGAGATAACCTTTCCAACCGTATACGATATTTATATTTTGATTTGACTTTTTGACGATTATAAGCCGTAATTGCATTATTTATTTCAATTTTTTACTTTATCTCTAGATATTTTTTCTATAAATTTTTCTCACTTATATTTTATATACGCAATGGATAGATTTTGACAAAAGCTGAAGATTAAAACTTAAATAGAGATTGTGGCTTCTTCTAATAAATATTCATACTTAAAAGAAATTTTGTGACGTAGCGAAACGATCTCAAAATATTGATTGGCTTTTCCCGCTTCGCGCACCCAAGTGCGCGTGATGTTTCACAGTTCTCATTCAATATTACGAATTCTTTGATCCTTTAGCTATCGAGTAGTGCTATTAAATTTTGAATGTAGTTCATAGATATGTAGCTGTAATATCAAACTGAATCTCCCGATTATCATCAGTTTTCAGAATTGCCTTCTATTATGAAAGCAAATTTAAAAACGTATTTACGTCAATATATTGTGTCATTTTACTGAGAAATTTATAACGTGCATTGGAAACGGAAACCAGCCGGTCAATTTTTTATTATAAATTTCAGTTCTACCTACCTTTGCGGACTCATGCCAGATATAGTCAATTGATATACGATTACGTTGGCTACGTGCTTCTTAATTGCGCATAAGTTGATTATTTAATGTTTTTTTACTTGAAATTCTAGTGAGCTTAATGCATAACATATCACTAGTTACTAATTAAATTAAATGCGAAACCATTACAAATGTGTCTATTAACCTAATTAAAAAATAAAGGAACACAATTCATCTGTACTTCAGTTTTAAGGATCACATTAAGCCGCTTACCTAATATCTTTATTCTAACCACAAAAGCTTCATGATTTTTTGGTAATTAATAAATAATTTATCAATAGTTTTCGTTACTCTATTTGGATTTAAGGTGTACGTTAATATTATTTGGAATATAGGAAACGTTTTTTACTAATGACGTTTAGGCCAATGTTATATGGGAACAGAGCAATGTTCGTTGATCATAATCCGTCTGCTATTTCGGAAATTTGCCTGATGACAGACATTTAGTCTGTATACACAAAGTTTGAATCGATGTTAGTTATTGATACAGAAACACATTCAAAAAGATTTAAGCATTTTTATAAGAATCCATTAGTAGAATAAAATGCAAAAATTATTAATAATAGTTGTGGTATGGCAAATTATACATTTTTTTTATAGAAATGAAAAAAGTATAGAACATTTGTCAGAGGAGTGTTTGTTAATTATATTATTATCTCTTTTTATTTTATTATAGACATCATAAGAAAAAAAGTCCAATTAGAAAGAAGCGTGCTGTTATTTTATTACTCGTGCATGCTATATCTGGCTTCAAACTTTTTTAATATATAGCTCATGTTTTGACCAAGGAGTAAGGAGTCTATGTTATTCTCCTTAAAAATATAGAAGTCAGTTTGACAGTTTTAAACTTGCGATGTCTTCTTGTGCTAACTTGGCGATAAATTTCTGTTTAATTTGAAAATGTAATATAGTGAATTAATTGACTTTTAAAATATCTGAAACCTATTCCAAGGATGACTAAAAGTATTAAAAATTATAGCCTATTTCATATCCCTTTCATCATATATGATAACGTTTTAAAAGGGGTGAAGTGGAATTATAATAATTAATTAATTTATTAAAATGTATTTGCATGAAAGAGTATGTCAGTGGTTAGGACACATAAAATTATCGAGAGTTATCATATTGGTAACGCTTATTTTATTCACTGTACCAATAGTTACACATTATTATCTATCTAAGGTAACTATCATAGTACTATGATTTTTATAGCATCGTTCAAAATATTAATTATTGTATTCTGATGTATTTCATGCCACAAAATATCTTTTGTTTCACTCATCTTTGGTTAAGTTTCTAAATACTTATTTTTAGTATGAAACCTCGTACAATTCCGCGGGCGCAAATGCAGTTCGCCATACACTTGAAGCTCTTGGTGATTTTTCAACAATGAGTGCGGCAGATTTGAAACTGAGAATCGAAGAAATGTTGAGGATCAAGGTATTTACATATCGTGTAATTGTGTATGAATGTTGAACATACTCAAAATAATCCATATTTTAATAGTGTAGCTACTAAATAGCCTTAAAGCTTTTATTAATGCGCATCTTAGAACCTCTTCCACCATTTCCTTTTAAACTGACATTTAACTAAAAGTCACTTGAAATCAAATTTGTGTTCCAAATCCTCCTTTTAACGGTTATTTGGGCTAAAACCTGTTTAAGGAAGACGTGGAATGCAAAGTTAAATTTAAAAATTACTTAGTTAAAAGTGAGTTTAAAAGGAGATAATGGAAGAAGCCCTGACATTTTGACAGTGATGGTCATGTTGTTTTCCATAGATGGATCATGTAAGATCCTGAATTGGTATGAGATTAGATATTACATTTTTGAATATATCCCAAAATATTTCTTAACATTGAGCCAAGTAAAATAAATGTTTTTATTCGGTGTTGTGGCTATCAAAATGTTAGGTATTTTGTAAATTTTTGTGGATAAATTTTTAATGAGCTACAAAAATATTTTGAGATTCTTTTATTTTTTTGTTATTTTATATTATAGGTGTTTTTAGACTATTATACTTATGTTGTTCAGTGATACATTTAATACTATTAACTGTTAAAACAGGCTTGTATAAGATTATTATAGATGCATAATCAAGTGACCGTAAAAGTTATATTTGGATTCAAAAATAACTGTACGATATTCTAAGTTGATGCTATTCGATTGATAATATGATATTATCATGTCAAATATTCAATAGTTTGTTTGTTAGGAGATAATCTTTGCTACAATATTGTTATAATTTAATTTATTTATGAAAATTTATTTTTAAAAATAGAAATGTTTGAAGACATGGACTAGTAAATCTAGACTGGTGACTGTCGGCACATTAGGAACTGAAAAAAAACTTACAGTAGTATATATGCATTTTTCGAAATATTTGTTTAGAGATGTATGCATTGACTTTATGGTGTAGTGTAGTAAATAATTCAAATTGAATGTACTTGATTCATGTATTTTAAGAAGTGAGAAAATATTATTTGGGCAACCATTTCTCTTATAAATTTTTTTGTAGAAGATAAAAATTAAAAACCAAAAACTTGGTTTTTTGAATTCTGAGGTTATGTGAAAAAAGTGTAAATACAAAAGTTGGAGATCTTTTTATTACCTACGACTTTGCCATTTAACTTTTTTCCATAGGACTTGTAGTTTTGCCGACAATTCAGATAAATTGATTTTTACCCTTAAAAACTCACCCCTCACCACTTTCCGACCTCAGATCGCCTGTAAATTATTTTTCTTTTCATTTTTACTGTATTAACTTCCTTTCCTAAGAGGGTTTTATCATACTATAATTTTTTTTTTCACTTTTTACCATTTTCAAAGGCTTCAGCCCTAGTCTTCTATACATGTATCTATAGAGAGCAGTTTGACATTTATGTAGAAGAGCATGTTACTACAAAAAGAGCCTTACATATTTCTAATGATTAAAACTCCTTATCCAAAGGTATTGTAAGAACTGATGAGCTGTCAATCATCTCTTTTCACAATGAAATTTTCTATTCCAACAATATTTATAACATGTATTTTTTATACTAATAAATCGAAGTATGAATGTAATATATTCATATACCAGCAGCAAGCATATTTAAATACTGGATTGTGTCAAAAAGTTTGATTATGCTCATGGCTTTTTTACTCGTCCCCATTTGAGATTAGTTGTGCATGATAAAATTTTCAAATCAAATATTATCTATTTTACAACTTATAATAGTATTTGGTTTAATTTTCATAAATGCTTGCACTCCGATACGATTGTTATTGTTGTGATGAGCAGCATCACATGTTATAAAACTAAATACTACAATTTACTGTGATATTTTGTATGTAAATGGCATCAGGATTGTCGTGGGTTTTTCATGACATATTATACAAAAGATACTTTACAATTTGCTTTTAGCATTTTACAAATCAGGGTTTACAAATGGAAGACGCAATTTGTACAGCAACAAATGTATGACTTACTATGACATCTATACAATGAAATGATATTCGTTGGGAAGCACATCAACCAGGAATGGCTGGAACGATTGGTCCTAACATTCTTGAGTGATTTTCATTCTCAATTCTCAGACTAATTAATTAAAAATATTAATTTGCTAGATTTTGCTAATTAATATTTTTAAATGTTCATAATAACCTGAATGAGATTATTAGGAAAAAAAAAATGGAAAAGTTCCTCTGGAAATTGGAAAATTTGGAAAAAATTAAAAGTGCTTTTTTGTGATTCTTGTATTAATAATTTAATATTAACACTTGATTAGGTATCGATATCAGCTGATCCTCTTGAATCAAATTCAATTTGTTGGATAGGAATTTTAGTGGAAGAACAGATTCAAAGGTTAGCGGTGGGTTGCATGCTGCATGATAACACATGTAGCAAATGTTTAATTATGGTTTTCTGCTAATTAATATCCCATACAATAAAATATTTTTGTATAAACATTGACCATGATCATAACCCCCGATTCGAACAATTAATATATGTAATTACCTTTTTGTTTTGTCATTATGGTCTTGGAAAATTGTTTTGAAAAAAAATATGACTATTACAAACAATTAATTATTTGCATTTGACTTTATCTACATCATAACTGTGATTGGAAAATTGAGGAATCAGAATTGAAAGCAGGATGGAGAACAGAATCGAGAATGGGATTAGGATAGAAATCGGAACCGGGACCGAAATTGAGAGCAAGATTGGGGTCGAAAACTAGTGTGAAGTCGGAATCCGATTTAAAAGTGTGAAGGGGTCCAGAATCGAAAGTGAGATTGGGAATCCAATTGACATTGATCAATACAAAAGATGAGGGGATGAATTCTATATCGATGTCATTCTATGGGAAAATCACCCACACTAAAGGAGAGAACTATGTTTGCCAGGCTAGCTAGTATCTAATATAACTGATTAATATATTTAAGGGTTAGCAGTGAGTTGCATGTTGCATATTAATGCATGTTGCAGGCAAATGTTGATTAATACTCATCACAAACCAAGATTTTTCTGTTTTACGAGTATAAATGCAATGAAAATGGGGATAAAACTCAGATATCCAAACTTGGAATATATTTTGGAGGATTTTGTTAATGAATCATATATTATACACTGTATTTTAATTTAAATTATCTTATGGCAGGTAAATTTTCTGCATTTTCCTCATTGAAGTCTTCTTCAGTAAAACTTGTTCCGAAGTAAAGTAATATAAAATTATTAAATAATATAATTTATGGCATTTTAGGCATCAGTATCAACTGAACTTCGCGAGTTGGAGGCTCGACGAGCCAAGTTGCAGCGGGAAGCGGCGGCGGCTGGAGCCCGTGCTGATAGCCTTCGGGCCGAGCATGCGCGCGCCGCCGCCGAACTACAGCGCTTGCGCGTATCAGCCGAGCAAGCTCGTCTCGCTCAGATAGAAGCTACTCGTCGTGACTCCCCCGAGCTCGCTCCACCTCTGCAAATTCTATCAACCCTGCCTCCCAACCGATTATCTCCAATAAACCCATCTTCAGAATTACACTGTCGTATGTACTCTTGTTTTGACCATTCGCGCTGTTCCTTAACATCTGGTTTTCCTGTTTATTTATATGACCCAGACACATATTCTCCTCTGACTGGGGCAGATGTAGATGGTTTCCTAAAAACAACTCTGCGTCAAGCCCTTGGTTATAATGCGCATTTTACGAGAAATCCTAATGAAGCTTGTATCTATTTGGTGCTTGTAGGAGAAGCTTTTCTTTCAGAAAAAAATCACAGGTATAAATTTTTAATGGAGTGCTTATCAAATAAAAATGTGTTAAAGTGATAAAATTTTGATTGTTTATTTTTTTTTGTAGAGTTGTTTCTACTACAGAAAGACATACATTATTCTTGAATGAATCTGCACTTAAGACTTTACCATACTGGGGTGGTGATGGACGTAATCACATTCTGATAAATTTAGCTCGTCGAGAATTGTCAGTTGGTTCTGGGGATGGTTTTTATGGGTTTTCTACTGGAAGAGCAATCATTGCTCAGTCTACGTTCACCGATACACAATTTCGACCTGGCTTTGATATTGTAACGCCGCCCGCGTTAGGGCCTCCAGGCGGAGATGTGTGGGCGGATTGCGCGCCAATTGCGCCTGCTCGTCGTAAATATTTGCTCAGGTAGGTACAGTATTATAAAACAATTTAAATGTAAATTAAGAGTTATTCTTCAACTCTCATGTTAAATAAACTTTTTAGTTTTCAGGGTTCACAGCCACCCCCGGCGGCACATGCGCAAGATCAAGATGACTTTTTGATAAAATTTCTTCAAAAAACTGTTTCATCTGCTCCCGCATCAGATCTCTTTTTTCTTCAGTTCGAATGTGATCCGCCAACAGAGAGACATGCTCTAAGAGCTATTGGAGATTGGGCATTATGCGGGACAGATCGTTCGCGGGGAGGCATTCTTCGGGACTCCACATTCGTGCTACTGTTAGCGCCAAGCGATCGTTCTTACGTTAGCACAGCATTGATGCAAGCGAGATTGTACGAGGCACTGCGATCGGGCGCCATACCTGTTATATTGGGCGGGGATAGGGTCAAACTGCCTTATGACGAAGTATTGGATTGGCGCCGTGTCGTGTTACTTTTGCCTAAAGCGCGTATCACTGAACTCCATTTTCTTCTGCGGGCTATCCCGGACTCCGATCTCCTAGCGTTCCGTAGACAAGGCCGCGTGCTATGGGAACGTTACTTAAGTTCTGTGCAAGCCAGTGTGGATTCACTGCTCGCTTTGGTCCGCACTCGGCTAAACATACCGCCCCGCGCAGCTGTGCCGGTCACAGGGACGCCGGGCTTTAACGATTCATATAGCCCACCGAAGATCGAAACGGCGTCTGCGGAGGCAGAACCCGAAGAGACTCTGGGACCTATAGAAGCGCCTTATCCGAGTCCAGGGTATCGACGCAATTTCTCTTTGGCTTTACTTCACGGCTACGAACTTTGGAATGACTGGGGGGAACCTTTCATGTTGTATCCGCAACTGCCATGGGATTTGCCTGTGACATCTGAGGCACGTTTTATAGGATCGTCTGCTGGGTTTCGACCTATCGGCAAGGGAGCCGGGGGATCGGGAAAGGAATTCAGCGAAGCTCTAGGCGGAGACAGACCGCGCGAGCAATTTACTGTGGTAATTCTGACGTACGAACGCGAGGCGGTCTTGACGGCTGCTTTGGCTAGACTTCGAGGCTTACCTTATCTAAATAAGGTAATTGACTTGTGTTTTCTTGCTCATTAAAGTTATAGTGCATTAAAACATCTGTTATTACATTTTTGTAGCAATATGTTTTATAGTTAAAAAACTATAGTTTTAATTAATTTGAGTATTTCATATGCTATAGTTAAGAGAGTCGTTTTAAAGTTTATATTGAGAGAATTATTTTAAAGTCCAAGTGTGACTTCAAAGAAAGCGAAAATTCATTTAAAACTATTAACCCATTGGACTGTCATCGTGAGGGCAGGTAGTGGTGGTGTGGAACGGTCGCAGCGCGCCGGGCGAAGCAGCGCCGTCGACGTGGGCTGACGCGGGCGCCCCCGTGGTGGTGGTACGAACGGCACGCAACTCGCTCAACAATCGCTTTCTGCCCTACCACTTCATCGAGACCGAGGCCGTATTGTGCGTAGATGACGACGCGCATCTCAGACATGACGAGATTGTTTTTGCTTTCCGGTATTTTATTTTTTAGTTAATTATCTTAGTCACTCAATTCTATTTACTTAGATTTTTATTCAGATTTTTCATGGATAAAAGAACTAAAAAAATGTGAACAAATAACTGAGTCCTTAATAAAATTCATCACACTATGCATTTCGAAGCATTTTATCCTACCTTAGCTGTTAAAAGAACATTTAAAATTCTGAAAATAATTTTGGTCATCAGCAGAAATTTTGTTAAATATGTTAACTGTAAAACTTTTACAAAATGAGGCAAGTATGTTTTTGTATGATGTAACAAAGTATGGTTTCCTATTCACACTAAAGTTAAGCTAAATAATTTTGGTAACATAGTTATCAAACAAATCCTTAAAATTATATTAATTAATATTGACGTGTATATTGATTGTATTTGCATATTATCATATATACTAGCCATAAAGATAAATTTACACAGTACTTTGACAATCTTTATTTTCTAGTGTCTGGCGGGAGCATCGAGATCAAATAGTTGGTTTTCCTGGGCGCTATCATGCTTGGGACCTGAATTACAACAATGGATTCCTTTATAATTCTAATTATAGGTATTGTTGAATTTAATATTAAGAAAAAAATGTCTTTGCTTATAATGTTAGCACCACTATATTTCTGGAATTTACTTCCTGATGTGTGCATTTCATATAGACACAAAGGCATTTCCTGACTCCTGATACAGTACATAGCAAAATTACATTGTCCTGATGACATCTCTGACAAACTAATAATTGTTTGAGAGAGAGAGTGTCTTTCTGGTAAATTATATCTTGACTCGGCTTTATCTTTTATAGCAATTGTATTAAATATCAGTGCTATTAATGATAACTACTTTTTTGATGAAGAGATCTTTATAACACGATCTGATAAAGCATTAATACTTCAATAGAAGAGCTAGAAGAAATGAAATATTGATATTGCTGAAAAAGTGGACATTGATTCCAATATAAACACAGGTGCTTATGTTGGAATCAATTTTAACAATTACATTACTGTTTGCTGTGAAGTTAATATTAACAATTAAATTAATATTGTCTCTATTTTTCTTTCACCATTTTTTAACAACAGATTAACTACTACATCAATGATCTATTTATTTCCTAATATTGAAGTTCAGTAAGTTAGAATTCTGTAGTAAAGATACTTCATAGTGATGTAAATATTATCAACAAATAACCGTATGCAGTTGTGAGCTGAGCATGGTGCTGACTGGCGCTGCGTTTGTACACCGGTACTATCTATGGGCGTACTGGCGCGTGCTGCCGGCTGCCGTGCGCGACCACGTCGATGATCGCATGAATTGTGAAGATATTGCAATGAATTTCCTCGTCGCTCACATCTCCCGCAAACCACCTGTCAAGGTGATTACTATGGGAATACATTTGTTAGAAATTAATCATTAGAAACTTATTTGTTTAGCTGTTTCAATTTTTTATTTATAATTGAATGTAATTCTTCTACTACTTTCACTAAGTAGTAGAAAAGGATGGTGACGGTGGTAATTAGCAACCCCTAACCTGCTCTAGGACAGCATGAAAGGTTTCTGATGCGAGTCTGGCAATTTGAAAAAGAAAGTTGTGGAAGAAGAAAAGATTAAGATGGGTAATACTTTTGTAGTAGGATAACAAAAACCTTAATATAACAGCGAAATGTGGCTGATATTTAGCTAAATAATTGATATGAAGCTTCAAAATTATTGTTTGCGCTTATTGTTATCGATCGAGACATATCTTTCAATGTTGTGAATTTTCTCATCAGCAATCTGAGTAATGTATTTTCGCGTTGATTCTAGGTGACGTCACGCTGGACATTTCGCTGTCCAGGTTGTCCGGTGACGTTGTCGGCCGATGAGACTCATTTTCATGAGCGTCACAAATGCATACAGTTGTTTTCTCAGGTATGACCATTTATGATTATATACTAGTAATTCTGTCTGTTCTACATGCATGTATTATACCACTATCAAAACCAGGAAGCATTTTATGAAACCGATGTTATAGCTATTGAAATTGTAACAATTACATAACAGTATTACTGTAAAATGTGTAATTTAATTGTAATTATGTCTTTTAACTTTTATACTGATTAAAAAATAGTATTTGATTTTTGGTGGAAGAAACAATAAAAAGAAGTATTGAAGCCATACAAATTAATAGCAACAATAATTGTTAATGTGTATTTGTGTTATTGTGTATTTAAGTGTGTTTATAACCATAAAACTAAAATCTAAGTACAGTACAATGCACGAAACTCTGCCGCTCTGAATTGTTTGCGACCCTTCTTTCTTCTCCGCATTCCTATTTTACGCCATTGCGATGTTTTTGTAACTAACTTCATAGCGGCAGAGTTCCGTGCGTGCGTTGTACTGTAAATGTGTTTCATTCATCAAATAGCAATCTAGATGCTGTTTGAGATGATAAAATTTAACAACTTTATATATTTTTACAATCAATTTGTTGTTAAATTTTAGAGATTTCAAAGAATTTAGTTAAAGCTAAACTCCTTTTTTTTAGAAAAATTGATGTGTTTTATAACTAATTATAATTTTATACAGATAATGGGTTTGCCGCTGTTAAGCACACAGTACCGCGCCGACTCTGTACTCTTCAAAACGAGAATACCTCATGACAAGCAGAAGTGTTTTAAGTTTATATAAATTGTAAATAAATTAAAATAATACTAATCTGTGTAATAATTTTATATGAAAATTGTGCTTTATATGTAGTGATTGAAATCTTTTAAAATTTTTCATAAATTACAATATGATTATTTATAAAATCTCGTACATATTTTATATCAAAATTAAAAATTTTGTTTGATCTGTTTTTGTATGTCAACTATTTATTTTTATTTTTTTAATCATTATACCAATACTTTATGTAATGGATTTGTATTTCAACAATTTATGAATGTAGTTGATGTATTTCTAAGATAAAATGTAAGCCCATACATTGCAAAGCTACCTTCTGTTGTTTTAAATGTTATATGTGATTTATTATAATGCATAATATTTTTAATGTATTTAAATGACGGATAAACAATTTACAAATATGTTATTTGTAATTCAGTTGTTTACATTAATATGTACATTTAATTAAGAAATGTTACAACTGATTTGAGCGAGGCATACCAGTTATAATATCAGATATTAATTTCTATTTCCTTTAGAGGTAGTAACTAGTCACTATGTAAATTGATAAAGACTGAATTATTGATTGTCTTACATAATACTTTTAAATATTACGAAAGAAACATATACTTAGATATAATAGTGAAGTTTGAAATATCTAAATAAAAATGTTTTGCATAAAAAGTTTTATTTTTTAAACTTATTGCTTAAAAAACAAACTTAAATAAACTTATTGAAATAAATTTGATTGAAAGAGTATTAAATACTTTTTCAATCCCAAGATAACTTCAAATTTAGGAGTGCGAGATTCGGCTGCGGCGTCTCAAAATTTGAGGAGTATCAAAATTCGGACAAAAGAAGTGATTTTTTTTCTGTTTTAAATTAATGAAAAAATTTTAAGTTGTTTCTTTTGTATCTAAATATTATTTCAAGAATTTAATATATATCTTTATTACTTTTATTAATTCAAAACCGACTGATGCAATACATTGATTACTATTATTATTATAGCCTTTATTGCTGAAACTAAACTAAACATTATTTATCTAACATATATATATATATATATATATATATATATATATATATATATATATATATATATATATATACATTAACACATCGGTTATCCTAAATTTATCAGCGTGTCTTGTGACACATAGGCCTCTTCCAGCCTTTTCCACTCCTCTCTGTCTCTAGCTTTCCTTGACCAGGTAGCCTCTCCAATTTTTCTTTTATCATCCATCCATCTTTTTGCCTGCCTGCCTCTTTTTCTTGTGCCATCACGTGGTTGTCACTCCGTTAAGATTTTGGTCCATTTTATTCTGCTATCTCTTGTCATGTGTCCTGTCCATTTCCATTTCAACTGTCGTATTTTTCTAATTATCATTCAAAGCAAAGTAATCAATGTTTTCCTAATTTTTTTTAATTAGGAAAACATTGATTACACTGAATGATAATAATTACACAGTCAAGGCTAGAAGATATGTAATCATCAATTTAAATACTATGTTTTGTTTTCTGTCAGCTTTTGATGAATTACCAAAAAAAAACAAATCTAATAAATGGTTAACCTTGCAGGCCAACCTAGCACTTCCTGCTATGATATTTATAAATGAATTTTTAAGGTCCTTCAGTTCAAAAATATAGTTATCTATAAGTTTTTCGAGCTTGAGAATTGAAAAACGTTTGATCTTGTAGTCCATCACTGAAATATCTTGCCACTTTCGTGCTCAAAGCTTGCAAAAGCAAAAATATAAAAAAGGAATAAATTATAGTGCTTTTCTTTATGTGTCTAATATATAGGTATAATACGTTTTAAGATCTTTAAGTTCGAAAACCTAAGTTTATTAAAAAAACGCAATATTTTCATATTTTAAGTACACCATCCTTTGAGCGTATAATCGAATTTGTTTATGGCATTCAACGCGGTTTTTAAAGTCGAAAAAATATTTGAGTACCAAACGTCGATCTATCAAGAATTACAAAAGTTATTTTGAAAAACCCTTTTTTTCGAATTTTTTGTTAACCATATCATTCAAGGAACCAAACGATTTTGATGCAGTATACGATGGACGTTCTTTTTAAGAAGAGCTGGTTACAAAAAAAACTTTATAAGATGTAAAGAAAACTTTATTGAAACATTTCTTACATGATATCTCCTGATTAAATCAACCTATTTTTATGCACTTTGTGGCATACGATGCACCTGTTTCGGTAAAAAAAGCTGATTAGATTTTGGTATCAATCAGTAAAATAATCTAAAATTTGTTTAAAAAAAACATTGCTCTGAAAACTTTTTTTTAGATTCCTCAAAATCGATAAGATGGAATTAGTGCAACATTTTAGGATGTGTAAGTTGAGTGGAGCTATTTGGAACGACGCAAAATGCGTTTCAGTCTGTCAATCCGTTTAAAACAAACACACGCTTGAAATAAATTCCAAAAACCCTAGAATATCAAAATCTAATAAAAACTCGATTTTCGAAAATCTGATTGAAAACAGTAACTGCAATGTTATGAAAATGTTTCAATTTTCGAAAGTCAAAAATGTATGATTACTCTCTGTGACAGATAAAAAAATGTATGTATATAATGAAATCTCAATTCAATTCATATGATTTGTGTCTGAAATGCTTTTCTGATTAAATGGTCGCCATAAAGTGTCAGAGGAAAACAAAAGTTAAAAGTAAAATCCACCTATCGAATAAACAAGTAAAAAGTATAAATAAGCTAGGTATTGAGTTGATAGGGTATAAGTTATTGAAGTGTGAAGCCATAAGTAGTATTGTTTTAGAATATAAGTCAAAGAATAATGTGATGAAAGTCTGACGCCTTACGAATCATCACCCTGTGGCTTACATATTTTAGTGAATATTATCTCGCAACGAAATAACTAGCTTATTTATACTTTTTAATTGTTTATTCCGAAATCGTGTTTTAAATGTAGAAAACAACGGATCACCATGTCGTTTTCTAAAAATAATCTTCACAATATTGAATGTATACATACAAAATATTTTTAATAATATAGTGGGTAGGTATTTATTAACATTCAATTTTAAGGTGATTCGAAAAAAATACAAAAAGCTAACGTTTCGAGAAATGGAACTATTCGGCGCAGATTGGCTATATAAAAGAAAAGTATTAAATTTTCTCCCAGATGTTAATTCGCGGTCAGACAAACACTGTTTTAGGGAAATCTGTTTCTTAGTTGTACATACAAGAGCTCAATTTATTCTTAAATTATAGAGATTAATACGGTGAAATTTTATTTAGGTACCTCTCAACCTTTTGATTTGTGCTATTAACGTTTTGAGCACGTGCGGCCTCTGGTGAAGTCGTGAGATCCACCAATTAATTAGTCGAGCGCGCGCTGCCTCATACAAGGCCGCACTGTTTAGGTCTGTACTTCCTCGCACTTAAAATTCACTTTAAATTTCTGGATTATACTTATTTGTTATACGAAATTGAATGGTATTCTTTAAGAAATAATGCAGCAAAAAGTATCTATCTTTTGAATTATTTACATTAGAAAATTTACAATCCCTCTTGAGAACATCCAATACAGTCCCATACACAACAATATAATATGTAATGGCTTATATGTAATGTATCTGGAAGAAAAAATTTCCAGATAGAGTTAAATTAGGAATCTATAAGTAAGTCCATCATAGTGACGTTTCTTTATTGGACTTAATGGGATTGTAATGTTATTTGTATTTGTATGGATCCTATCTGCACGTTACCTGTAGGTTTGTATCTGTTCTTATCGTAAGTCCATTTGGACATAAAAACCAATGTGGATTTCCGAATACGAAATAGGAAATGTTTTTAAATACATTTAAATGACAATTCCACAATCAGAAAAAATAATGTATTCTATATGTAAATCCAAATAAGAACTCTGTAGACATACAAGTTCCTTTAAACTTTCCGTTTCTCTTCTTCGAAAGTTTAATGGGTATTGATATGGATTTGCAGCGACAAAAGCACATTAGGTCCCAATACTATTATTTCTTATTGGAATCTATTGGATATTTTCAACATGGATGTATCTATAAAATTGAGTAATAGTTCAATTCACTCCGTAATGGCGCTGTCGTAGCCGGTTTGTCGGTGTGTATCACTTTTTCCACTATACAAAAGTAATTGCTAGTGTTTTTTTTTCTGATATATATAATCAAAATATGTAGAATACTTTGTATTATAGTAAAGTGTATACTTTTATTGTATTTCTCAAAAGTAAATACGTGGAGAATGTGCCTAAAGTTTCGTTCGTCGGTTTTGACGTATAAAATGGCGGTTATGATTTTATTTTATGTGTTGATTTCATATATTATCTACGTAATTTATGACATTTTAAATAATTTGTATTGAAGAATTGTGATAATAGTTTTATCTTAGTTTAATTTTATTGTGAAATTATTATATATTAAAAAAAATAGAGTGTTGAATGTGGCCAAGGGCAAATCGTTCATTACCTTTTTGCAGCAATAGCTGGAAAGGACTTCCATGAGTATTTCTTAATAAAAATTGCACATACAAAAAAGAAATAATAACTTCCTAGTTTGTCCTTTTTGACGACTTGTGGTCGGCTGAGCGTAATTATAATCACAACGGGTTTATAACGTCGGCAAAGAAATATATGCGCGCCATTAGCGATTTTTCAGGTCATGTTTTGTTTATTTTTTACTAAAAATATGTAGTTCTACTATCGTATATGTAAATTTATCAAACCTATAATGTTACGACAGAGTTATTTAGCTTTTGTGAAGAAATAGTGTATTTTATCGAATTAATGTGAAATTTAACTTAGGTGATTCTAGTTGATTTGCGAAACATTTCTATTATATTCCCATTAAAATATAATGTCTGTAACAATGTGAGTATTTAATGTGTAATAAGAATGTTATTGTAAATCCAAAAAATAAAAAAATACAATAACATGATAAATATCAGCATTTCAGTTTATTTTACAAAGTTTTTGGTTAGGGTGCGTGTTGCATTGACACATTTAGATTAGTCGCGCGCGAGACGGTAGGAAATGGTATTAAAATTGCGCGCTCAAAAGGTTAAACACAAATATACACATGTCCATTATTACTATAATTAGTGGATCTTTCAGGAGTCGCTTCACAAATAGTGTACAACCCTTTACGGTTACGACAAATTCGCTGGAAAAAATAATTTAAGAGGGTAATGCACTACTGCAAGGGTACTCGCCCAACAATTTCATGTTTGTTTATTAATGTGGCCAAATAATATTAAAAAAAAAAAATGTTTGATGATCTTTCAATCACGAAACATCGAAAAATATTTTCGTTTATAATTCATCATAATAATACATATTCAGGGTTCCTGTGAAATTATTGAATTTAAAAATAGGATAATTTTATTGCAATTGAATGAAAGGTTTAATTTCGGAGCAACGAAGCCGGAATCAGGATATAGATCAATTTGAAATCAAGGATGAGGAACGGGAACAGGATTATGATAGACACAGAATCATCAGTCTATATAAAAGATGTAAGGATCTATTCTATGTCCGCACCGGTAAAGATGCGTAGGAAAATTATGTACACTAAAAAATATCACAGGTTTGATTCTTTAGGATTTCGTGAGCTTACTAAAACCCTTATAGTTTAACCATTAAAAAAAATAGATTGGAGATGTTTATAAGGCAAATAAGGATATTCGATACGTTTTTAAAGTTTCGCGAGAATTACGGAGAACCCGATGTAATTTAACAGATTTTTATAAAATTTGCAATAAAGACAAATGAAAACCAATAAAGGGATATTCGATAAAATTTTAGGGTTTGTGAGTTTTACTAAAAATCCATATAGTTGAACTGATTTCGCTGAAATTTACACTCTTTCTAATTAGTAAAAGAGTTAGTTAGATTGACTTATGGTTCTGTTTTTTTTTTGAGATTAATAAACAATCTTTTAATATAATGTGAATAATTTCAATAAAATCGCTGTAGATATAGCTTAAAGCACGCAAAAGGACTACTTTATTTTTAGTATTTTATGGTTAAGTTTCATTGAAAATTATTATGAAGTATTATGATGGAACCAGTGTCGCTTAAATTTTTAGTTTTTATTACGTGTTATAACAAATTTGTCTCAGGATATAGAATTGCAGCCATAATTCGAAAAAAGCTATGATCGTATAATGTATGCCTAATTTATAAAAAAATATTTATTGAAATACACGTAAAAATATATGCGAAGGTATGTGTAACAAATGCAATTGAGCGCGAATGTAATTTTCCACTTGCATGAAAAAACGATGTCTATCAATTATTATCAAATGCTTACCAATGATTACTGACTTAGTTATGAAAAAAATATAACAATAGCAATACAAAATTGCAATTAAATTGACATTGAAAATATGTAATGTAAAGATTTACTTGTCAACGCTAACAATATGAAAATACATTCATATAACAAAAATTAATTGACCAGTATATCTACTTATTGTTTGTAAGTGTTAGTTACTTACTTTTGGTTTGATAATATCTTCTGAAGATTAGATAGGGAAAAGCTTTTCAATTCTAATAGGAAAAATATTGCTTAGGATTTTTAATTTTTAACAGCACATAGTGTACGTTGTGCTCAAATGAGTCTCAAATAAATTTGATATTTATATCGAAGTAGGTAATAAATAATTTCTAATCTCTTGCAGATCGATTGTCTATAGACAGAAAATATCATTGTCTTTGTAAATTTGTGGTAGACAGATTTAATATCTCTATTAGTAAAAGATAAACAAATAAATAGGGCTTATTTCCCAGGCTCTGATGCCGCTTTGTAGCACGTAGTAAGGAACATACGTTCTTACATACAAAGACAGTAAGGAATATACTGTCTTTGTTAAGCTTGTACGATCGCTAAAGATCAAAATGGCAACTCCATGTGAAATGACGCGGAAGCTGTTATGATTGCACACATCCCTTTTACGCTTATTTAATTATTACTCTGGTCATATTCATTTTTTTTACTCTTTATTTTAAACATCTGTCGAAGAAATAAATACTCTATGTTGACATGACAGCTTTCAATTTTGACTAGCAAACATATAAAACATAATTGCTTATATGTGTTCATAAACGCAATAAATTCATTTCTCACAAGGGCGTAAATACTACAGGTTTTTCATGGATTTTTAAATTAAATATAAAAATAACTAAAAGATCTAATTTTTTCGAAATCACTTAGTAAAAGTCGTTTTTTCAACACTATAAAATGTAAATTATGGATTTCTATTATAGAATCAAAACTCATGATAAAAGAGATTTGTATGAAATCGACGTGTTTCGTTTTTCCTTAATTTTCGGAATAAACTTTTATAACGCGACTTGCAGTAGGAATTGACTGGTAAAAATCCTAACATAAAAATTATCATTAAGAAAATCATTAGTGTTATGTCACCTCCATGCGATTTTCACTTTCTTATAATTTATGACGTATTTAGTATTCTTTTATATAGTTTATAATTCACTATTTTGTATCAAATTTGTAATAAATTAATATTTTTCTTAAAATATTATAGTACAATCCTTTGATTTTATTCCTTACTTTGCATTAGTTATATTGCAAAAAAGAGAGCAATTGCTGTTTCTATTTCTTGTTCATTGAACAAGAAATAGAAACAGCATGCAAATAAAAAAGTGTATGTTTTTTTTTAAGTAGAATACTTTTATTTATTTCATCCTCAGAGGGGAATAAAGGCGCGCAGAGGAGAATATATGCAACACGCTGCTGCACGCATTAAACTCTATCGATGAATTTTTGTTACTTCGGCTTGTGGAAATCGTCAGATTATATGTTTTTCGTCATCCTTGAATTATTACCTACAAAATAATAAAAAATTTAGCCACGCTCGAGAATGTCGAGATGACTTTTTTTTACAAGTTTGTAACCATCCCATTTCTTCACGTAACTCGCAAATTGTCAGATTAATGGATTTAGCATGTAACTAATTCGCCCTACCTTAATCTGACGCGCTCGAGAATTTCAGATGATCAATTTTTTACTAATCTGATTCCTTATCCTTGACGGGCGGTTATATATATGGGGCTCATATTTGGTGGAGGTACTTACTCAACAGGGTACAAGGATGCCCCCTTATGTTAATCTGCCGCGCTCGAGAATTTCAGATGATCAATTTTTTACTAATCTGATTCCTTATCCTTGACGGGCGGTTATATATATGGGGCTCATATTTGGTGGAGGTACTTACTCAACAGGGTACAAGGATGCCCCCTTATGTTAATCTGCCGCGCTCGAGTAAATCCAGAAATCCCCTCTCGGGCTCCCCTACTATAGATTTTATTTAATGCGAAAATTGGCTGGGAAATAAACAATTTTCCGTTTTTCTTCTTTACAAACAAAATCATACTAGGTATACATTACTTGACTGTACCCGTTAATATGATATCTTTGTGATTAAGGATATTACAAATTCTACATTCTAAAAATAATCCCATTATTTTAACTTTTTGAGTCACAGTTGACAACTTAGAACATTCGGGCAACCAATAGAGTGAACCATTAAGACGTGTAATAAATGGCAACTGTAATCATGTCTACCTGTTAAACCCAAGGCATGTAATTGTAATGGCGGGTCAACATAGCGTAGTTTACGATTTTCAATCGAATAGAAAATATGACATCATTTTTTTTATATTAGGATCATATTCGTATCATGAGACAATCTATATTAGTTCCATAAATATCATCATTGGCGTTGAGAGGGGGGTGCAAGCGCGTGCGTTTGAACCCCCCCCCCCCTGTTTTGGAGATTTGAAAGAAATATCTCAAAAGAAATATGTATTTAAAAGTCTGTTTTAAAATGCCCTCCCTTGAAAGTATTTTTACTGGCGGCCATCGATGTCGTTTAATCAATTAGTCGCATATTTTAAGCATGTGATTTTTTTTAAAGCATATTTTAATGGTTATAACATACCATAGTTTTCAAAGTCGGTTGACATCGCATAAAGAAACCACAAAGATAACATGACGCTTGTCGGTCTGGTAATAGGATATTAGTATAACGATGTTTATCTGCTGCAACCGCAAACTGGCTGACTACTGTTTTGCGATATCGTATGACATTGTTTATTATAACACGAAGGTTTATAGACAATGACTGGTTACAAGTTGAAAGGTACTTGTTTTGGATTAGCTCAATAACATATGTATAAATGATAGACAAAATATTTTTATTCGGTGTCTTACAATAAGTTGTACTGAAAAGGGACGAACATACGCGCATCTCCGACTTATATAAAAATAAAATGAACACATTTATTCTCAAAATAGTATCAGTTATAAATTCACGCATCAAACGAGTTAAATATATTTAATTAAAGTTATATTCTAATCGTAAAGACCTAACATGATGAATATTAATATGTACTTAGTATAAGATAAAAGTTGGATTACAAACACATAACAAATGTTTAGGTAAAATGTACTCTAAGCTTCTGTATATAAATCTCAATATTTTAATTTCTTTAATTCGTTTGATTTTCATTGTAAAGAATATTTTTGTTCTTTACAAGATCACACGTTTAATTCCCTAATAGTTATTAAAACATGATAGTATATTTTTTATAATATGGAAAAAAGTGCAAAATTTCTTATACATAGATAAAAATATGGTGCAATCTTTACATAGATTTTGAAACGTGTATAAAATATTTAATACGTATAAATTCCATAATTCGAAAATTTCTCCCTTAATTCAGGAAGACGTCAAAGAGTAACACGTGAGTGATTATAGTTATTCCGTATAGTATAGCTGTTGGTTCTGTTCAGGGTTGGGAGGGCAGCACGAGAGGGCCCACCCTGCAGCAGCGGCGGCGGCGCGCCAGGCGCACCCGCCTCTGCTGCGCGCCTGACCCGCTCCCTGTTTCAGGCCAAGTCATCGGCCTTCCCGCTGTCTAGTCGCTTGAGCTGTGCATTGAGATACAATAAAAACGGAATTAGAGTATGCAACAAAAATGTAGTTTTTTTTTTTGGTGCTCAACGAAAATTAAGTAAATTTATTAGATGACTAAAATTGTTTTTTTTTTTCATAATGAGCTAACGAATGTTGCATTGCAAATGACGTCACTTATCAGACTGCCTATTAGTTTGATTTTAGTCAGTATACAACTGTTTACTACCAAGATCACAGGTTTTGTACCAGTGGTTGAGACGCAGCGGGAATTACTACAAATTAACCTTTATCGATCTTTATAAATTTACACGTAAGTAACTTTGTATTTTTATTGATATGGATTTAATTTAGAGTAAATTATTACGATAATGGAATACGATTTTAATATTATCAAAGTGAGTTACAAGTAGTGGTTTGTTCCTGTGGTCTAAAAAACTAATTATGCATATTGAAATCGTCATACGTCAAATATATTTTATTTTTGCTATTCAATATTAGATGGCGCTATTAGTAAACAAAATTTCATACCCCCTGTTCAACGGTCCAAGCCGTAGTAGTGCTGCGTCCGGCACGCTTGTGGTGTCATATGATTATTAGTATTATCAAAGTTATTTTAATAGTAAAAAAATGTAATATTGTTATAATATTATTATATATAATAATAATATATGGCAATTATGTTACTATCGTATATATATGCAATGCAAAAACTTTTGTTCGTAGACCGAAAATCAGTATTTTTTTTGTGTATCACAATAAAAATGAAGTCCTTTTATTACTTGTATGTCATTATAGGGATCGTAAACTGTTTGTCTGTCTGTCACAACCTATTGCCTTTAGACGAAAAAAGATGTGATTTGGTACATACACAGAGTTAGACGATATAATCACAAATACAGTACAACGCACGAAACTCTGCCGCTGCGAAGTTAGTCACGAAAGCATCTCAATGTCGTAAAATAGGAACGCGGGGAAGAAGGAAGGGCCGGGAAGTTGTTATACCTGCGCATATCGTTCTTCGCAGGCAATTCAGTAGCAGTTTCGTGCATTGTAGGTACTGTCCATAGCGTAAATATACGAATTCTTTTTCGGAATTAATTTCGAAGAAAACTTTAAAAAAAGGCCTAGTACATCATTTTTTATAAGGATTTTTTATGAGAAACACAATTTTTTTCTTATATGCAATTAATGTAAAATGTACAGTTTAAAAGACATCAACGTAAACAAAAATTGAGAATTCCCCTTTTTTCATCGACACTATTGATTCTAAACTTAGAAAAAAAATTGGGAACGTAGAGCGCACTCATAGCTTACAAGAAACTCAACGAAAATTGCAAGTCTTTATGTTACCCATTGGAAACTCAAAATATTCGTGAAGAGGAAATTTGTTTAAAACGTGTTGCATACAGCGAGGACTAATGCAATGATTTATAGTAAGGAACCCCCTCCACGCGATTCTAATTTGCTCTTGGCCGGTGTTTTTTTTTATTTGGAGCGGTGCTCACCTCTTTATCGTCGGGGGCTACGGGTCGGTAGCGCGGGGGCTGCACGTCTTCGGGTGCCGGCGCCGAGAACACGTGAACGTATAGCAGCGCCGCCGCCACGCCGCCTGCCACCGGGCCCGCCCAGTACACCTAGATAAAAAAATATATCAGTGATCTATTGTGAAGTGATCTATTTATGTAATAAAACAGGTGAGGAAGCTAATTTGATATACTGAATAGATTTAGAAATTACAAATTGCTTTCGTATCCAATTATACGAAAAAGTAAGTTTTACTTCCATCGATTTTTTTGATTCTCAAACGGGTGACGTGTTTGAAAATACCTTTTTATTGTCTGGAACTGGATGTACCCACAAGCCACCATCATATCATCATATCATCATATATCATAGAAGAGGAAAAGATTTATCATTCAAATCCAATTAATGTGCTAACGAATTCGTCTCGAAAAGTACGCGATACTTAATAGTGTGGGTGTGCGGAGCTGAGTAGAATTATTGAATATATGTATACTTTATTTATCTTATTTTGTAACAGTAATCGCTCTTTTGATGCACACTACTAAATCTATAATCTGTGTATGTCTAAATCGAAATAAAATCTCTTAGAGTTTAGAGATGTTTGTCGTGTTTCGAATTAAATGAATAAGCCTCCTAACCCATTTACAGACACATAAAATGGCGAACCCATCACATGAAAGCGAAACAGAAATGGGAATGGTGAAAAGAGCGGTTCATAGTTCGAATGGTAAATGGGATTTATGTAAAGAAATTATAATAATTATGTTTGAAGTCGCGGCTGGAGGGCAGTGATGAATCTATAATATTATATGTACCGGTTGTTCTACTATTTCATCTTGAACTATATTTATGCAGTTAAATTTAGTTACATTTATATGTAGTTTATTATGCATGTAAATCATTAATATTTAATACAGTATATATTACTTTCAAATTTTGTTTCTTAACTGCCACAAGAAATATAAATATATAAACTAGAATCAGAAATAAAAAGTATTAATTTGTGAAGTAGTACTTTCAATTCTGCGTTTAATACTTAAAGATATACCATTCGTTATCATGAATAGAAAGAACTTAATTAGTTCTTTAGAAAATAAAATTTTAACTTAAATTTTTATTGAACATATCAACATTATTATTCGTCGATGAAGATTAAATTCTAACACGTTAGCTATAGACTATGGTAAAAATTTTCTAAACAACACAACGAAAATGTTTACTTCTCTAGCACTTGTGAATATAGTACATAAAGTTTAACTTAATAAAGATAATACAACAATGCTGTTGTAATTCCGATATCTATGTAAACCTTAATCCTTGACTACGATAATGTGCTGAAGTTATCGCGAGCAGGGTCGTTTGCGCAAACGACTAGTTCAATGCAATAGAGCTGTGAAGAATAACTCTGTTAACTGTGATTTTATAGAGCGCTATGTTTTATGGATGCTCATTTCTTGTGTCAAAACATAACATTACGTATTTATGGTATATTTTAATTTCTTCTTGTTAAAATCGACAAAACAGCATTTATGGGAAAATAATTTCGATTCTGTCAGTCTACTGTAGTAGTACGCAGCTTTTTTACAGACTGTTTACTATTTATTAAATTACCCTCCTTATTACAATATGCATTAACATGCAACATACAACCCACCGCTGAACCTGAAATGTGGTCTACTGCTATAAATCTCGATCGAACGAATTAAATATTGATTTGAGATGTCGTACTCCTAAGCATATGTCAATATTTTATTTACCTTAAGCTGTCAAATAATTAGACTGTAATTTTTGCGTATATTTCGTGCTAAATCAGCGCATCTTCAAGAAATATACGCCTAACTATGAATTTCTGCGAAATACACCTCACAAAATATAATTATAGTTTAACTAGAAAACTGAAAATCATAATTAAATAAAGTATTTGGGCGTTGTTTTAAAGATACTCCGAAAGATTTACGATAACCAAAAATTATTTCTCCTTCGATATACAGGAAATAACTACAATCAACGAATTGTACTAAAAACTTACCCCTATGAAATCGTACAACTTACCAGAGAAAGTAATGAAAAACAGGAAAATACTTTGCTCGACAAATATGTTCTTATAATTTTAGCAAACTTATCAAAAAATATATGTGGCGCAACATATGCTATTAAAGTACACGTTGCAAATTAATTTTTTTTATATTTTATAATTTGCAATTCCCTTAGCACTTTTTGGGGCAACCCTAATCGACCAAAGAGTTAAGATGTTACGACAGCTACATTTTAACGAATATTCTGCGTTTCATATGCAAATGAATAAAATAGGAGTTCATATAATTATTTTGTTATGTTCGTACCACGGAATTATTGTTCCGCCATTTTTTACATCGGTGTCGGTAAAATTCAATATAAGTGTACATTGATTGAATATGTATACATTGATTGTACAACACCGACTTATAGAGCAACTACAAAAACAAACAAATCAGTAGTAAGCGCATAGAGCCGATGCATAAAATTCTTTTTATATTACTCGTAAAATTAAGTAACCACTATACAGGTTTTTGGAAATGTAAGGAAGTAAGGTTCTTGGTGAATTTCTTATTTAAGCGAAAATGTTATAATAAGCTCCTAAATTTGTTATATAACAAACTATTCTTCTATAAGTAGCGACAGGTGGTGTCTACTTTTGGAATAAGAATTAATAGATCAAACTATATAAAAGTCTGACCCCCCTCACAAATTCATGTTATCCACCACCTACGTTTCACAGTTCAGCAACCAATACGTTCCAACGAAGCACCTGGTTTATTTATACTTGCTTCACTAGTTTATTTTATAGTTAGGTTTTAGTGTGCAACTTTTGTTCATATAAAATAAAGATTCATTAATATTTTTATTCGCCTTTCCACTGATTTATGAATTTCGAAATTGACAATAGGAAAAGTTGAGTGGGCCTCAATAATAAATGAGGCGTTCTCGTCTCTATTTATATTATTACGTTGAATGACAAATGACATCATAATCCGAATTATTCCTTGTATCTATATATATATATATATATATATGTATATACACGAGCCTCACCCAATGGTTGGTCCACTCGCTGTGCACCAACGAGGAGCCGAAGGCGCGCGCGGGGTTCATGGCGGAGCCGGTGTAGTCCACGGCCAGCAGGTGGCCCAGCGTCACCGTCAGTCCGATGGCCAGCGGCGCCGTGCTCTTGCTGTCGGGCTTGTTGGGGTCGCACACCTGCAACGTCACGGACAACATGCAGGCCATTTTGCAAGTTTGCCGCGGGAATATGACAACTTCCCATAAGAAATGTCATGTTCATTTTCAAAAACAAATATATAAACACATTATATATATATATATATATATATATATATATATATATATATATATATATTATGTTGTATATATATATATATTTATATGTAACATAATATTCAAAGATATAAAATATACTTTCGTGTTTTATTTATTTAGTTCCATCTACGAGTATAATACAATTCATGCAATGCCATTTGTTGTTTAGGAACAATTATAACATAGTAGCGATGTAGTTAACTCAAAGTTTCACGAAATGGCGCTAAGTAACGCACTGTTTAAATTATTTTATATGGTATTTCCCATGAAGACATCTCTATAGATAAACTTGAAAAGCCAGTCTTCATTAAAAAACTCTATAAATTTTCATCAAAATCGTTAGGTCTGTTTAATATAGCCATGTATAAATTTATACATGGCATAAGAATTGCTAAATTAATGTAATAAGATGAGATCCACACTATCTATATTCTGTTCTATTCTGATATATAATATCTATTCTATCGGCTATTACTAAAAAGGTGTTTTTAATAATAATAATAATTTTGAATAATAATAGTGTATACCAATGTTAGCGGTCTAGGCGAGAGAATCTATAGTAGCGGTGTGTAGCGGTGTTTAACAAATTGTTGAAAATTATATTTTATCATTGCACAATCACGTGAACAAGTGTGCACTTTAATAGGTGTAACTATGAAAACAAGATAAACGTTACAAGTGATAATTCTAGATTATTCTGCGTTTCGAACCACTTGTGTGTGTATAGACTGTTGTATTGTATGTATATAGTCATGTGTTCGAATTATTTCCAGTTTCACTGGTGATGATTGAGTGATAGTACATGGTGATGATTGAGTGATAAGCAGATTCTAATAATCGATTTTTTTCTCTATTTTTTAAATTTTATCCATATAGCTTTTACAGGCTTATAGCTTTCAGATGTATGCAGCAATTATATTATTCTGTATTAAAAAAAATAATATTATTAAATTAGCGATATATGGTATTATAATATGCGACCGTACGTACGACTGTGAGTTTATGGCGCAACTACACAGTACAGTCGATTAAAACTTTTTTTACCCAGAGATGGTTAGGTTCTATTACTGCTTATGTAACGCACGATATGCACAGCTATTTTTAATTATATCGATAAACAAGTATTATTATAGATAGAGTATTATATACATATATATAGGAATTTGGTGAGCATATTGTGATTTCCATATCATATATAAGTTTTATTGTATTATTGTATTATGTAGTATTGTATCCATGCAAATTATTGTATTAGTAGATTATTTCAGAAGTTGCCTAAGTGACAATAAGTTTTCTTTGTTAATTTTCTAGGTGAATAATAAAAAAGAAGTGAAGATTTTCCTTCCTATATAACATTGTGGTATATAGTTAGAATTGTTTATTTCTTGCTGCTTTTGATAAATATTCCATTCAAAAGTCTATAAAATATAAGGCATTTCTGGACAGACATTTCGATTGCTCAAATAACGACCCGTTATGCGACACATTTCTACATAAAAGCGTTTACGAAAATTAATATGGTACATAGACAGAAATTATAATAGTTTTATAAATTTTCTGCTTTATGACCGCAATTTTCGTAATGAAAATGGCAAGTAGCGATTTCTCTAACGTTAAATAAAAATGAAAGTTGCTTCTAACTAGGTGTTAGCAACGCGGTGTAAATTTAAAAGCACCGTGATAATAATTAGATGTCATAAAATTTGTCGCTGTCACATCGTCGAGTACAGGGATCACATTAGCCGTGTCGTGTAGAGCTATGTTAATGTCATTTAACCGTGTGGCGTGCGTGTCGCGGGGCCGCCCTGCGTGAACCGCGGCCGCATAATTCAAGTACACGAGACCTTCAATTAAACGACAGCAGACAACAATGAATTTATTTTCTGGTACAGCTTTATGGATTAGTTAACAATACTTGTTATTTTTCTTACTCTCTATTATTTAACTGTACATGTTTTATTTTTTCACTTTCTGTTCTAGTCGTAAAAAAATGTAAAGGTATCAAATGCTAAAAACAACATTGTGAATTGAATAACTGTCGCTTGTTTTATTATTTAATATTAGTGATTTATTTATTGTTCTTTGTGTTATGAGACCCCGTGTAATTGTTATTGTTCGAAGACTGCAAAATAACAACAAATATACATTGTCTGAACGAACATTTCTTTGTTTTTCTCCTTATATAGAGGAACGGTTCATTCCGATAATTTTAATTTGTAAGCATCGATCATTCATCGTTTTTAAGTGATGTTTCAAAATATGTTACGACGTGAACCTTCCGCAAAATATCAATATTAACTATGAAATCAACAATATCGTTTCATTATTGCGGTTAGATGATATTCTCCGCTTGTTTCAAATTGACACATTAACGTTTTAAATTTCGAAATTGCAAAACATAATGAACAATGAACATCACCATTTCAGATGAAACATATACCGTTATTCTTTATTAGCGATGGTACCGCGCTATATATTCATATTCATCTATGGTACCGCGTCTCGGGTTATAATACGCGAGCACTTATCAACGACATACAGCCGATGTCGAGTGTGGGCCGGGGAGGCCGCGTCGACGGCGCGCGACGCCCGGATTCGTTCCGCTGCTAATCAGTGTTCGCGAACGAAATTCTTCTATTGTACCAAACACGGTCTCCTGTATTGTTTCATGGCATGGAAATTTAATCAATTAAGTTTCAGTTTCCGAATGAGATTCAATGCGTATCATATACGGTATCGATTTCGTATTTGTTTCATTTTCGTTTAGTAAAAAGGCGTTGCGTAGATAAAGAACTCGATCGAGACTTTGACCTCTTTCATGATAATCTGATCCTAAATCTGATTTCGATTTTGTTATCGATACCGACCTTGGTCCTGTATTCTCCGAGCCAGTTCCTACATCTTTACCTCTTGTTCTAGTCTCTCGGTTTTCTTTTCATCTTCTCCATTCACCTAATGTTTTCTTCTCACGCCGTATCTCCGTTCGTCCTCCCGTATTCTCTGCCTTCACAAGCAAACCCAACTAATAAACTCGACTGTTCGAAAATTATTAAAACAATGGCTTATTTTTTTTCTAGTATTTGCACGCAACTTATAAAATTAAAATGCACCTTCTATTTTAAGTGTTAATTAGATTTATAATTTAAACATATCAAAAGTCATCAAAATCCGTCAAAACATTGTGGAATCATAATAGGATATAGAGGCAGTGGAAAAGTAGCCTATACCCTCCCTCAGGATTTAAGCTATTTTCATTCCAAATTTCATTATTATTTTATACGGCCTTGGAACCATTGTTGAGTTATAAGAAAATAAATAAATAATCGGACTGACAGACAGACAGTAATGTATGTTTAATGCGTCGATGTTTTTTTTTTCATCAAGATCGACTAAGTTAACATTTATTAAAAAGACATACAGATAAACAAACAGATAGATAGACATTAACTTAAAATACTTAAATGTGACAGCGTGTTTTATAAAAACACCAAATCGCGTTAAAATGAGTTTAGCCTTAATTGAATTATAAGAATACAAACAAAAAAAAAAGAGACAAGCTAAAAGCAGGCTACACCCCTCTTCAAGGCATAATATTAACAAACTAAGTTTCATCAAATCCGGCCCAGAAGTTTAATTGTGAAAACGTAGCAGACAGAGTTACTTTCACATTTATAACGTTTTATATGTGGTATATATATATGTCGCACGAATAAAAACTATATGTGTGTACTCGAATTTAGAAATTTCAACGTGTTTTAAGTCTATTTAAAAAAATATAAAAAAAAAGTTCAGAAGGTGTTAAGGCAGAGCATAGCCAATTTGTATACGATATAAAACGAATGATTGTATGTATGCAATCGCTAAACTCCAACGTCGTCTGTTCGGTCACCATGAAGGTAAAAACATCTTAATGGCTTTTTCATGGATACGGCTTTTATGTGATCTATTTTCGCATTTGTATCCGAATTCGGCCGAGTATTTTGTAATATTGAACCGAACTAATCTACCGATTATGAAAATTCATTCACTCCGAGTAACATAGCCTATATTTTATTCCGATACCTACACCCCAGTTTCGTAAAAATCGGAACCGTGACCGGTAGCGGTGTGGAGTCGAAAGTGGGACGGGCGGCAGAATCGAGAGCCAGCACCGGGACCGAAATAGAGCGCGGGGTCGGGTGGAGAACGCGTGTCGGACTAGGAGTAGGGTCAAGAGCGTGATCATGGTCTAGATCAGGAGCAGTACTTACCGGAACTAGAATTGACAGAGGGAACGAGGTTGGGATTGACAACAAAATCGCTCAATACGAAGACGAAGGGTCAGGATCAAAAGATTACACAAACACATTCTATGTCCACCCGTAATAAACCGCGGGCGGAAAATATTGATGTAAAGACAAATACAATAGTATGATAATAATGTAGATATACAAAACGTATTTTTCTTGTAATATTGTTTTACAGAAAGTAATCTGTATTTGAGTGTTTTAAGTGACATACCTATAAGGTCAAATCGGTATCGTTGCGCTATGATTTCGGTGTGTCTGTGTGTGACGAACGCTTTTATCGGTGGCTTCTTTACCATAGTTGGAAAAATCAATCGCTCGTGTCTATTTGTGGTGAGAGAAACTCATTATTAGTAGATTTCATAAAAATCTAACTACTGTATTTGTCCCCATGACGCAACTTTTGAAAATCTTTGCTGTTTTCCGACTTACCTCGAAGAGTTGAGTCAGAAAATACATACGGTTCAAAAGTTAATATATACTATATAACGCGGGGCTTGACAGTACGATAGCGTCTACAATTCTTTAGAGATCTTAATGAATCTAAACATACGTGTTTTATGGACGATTACAAAAGTCAAGTTCATATTTGAGTCAAATTGGTCCACTAGTTTATAAATTACAGCATTTTAAAATTTTGAAAGTCAGAAAATTAAATATTTCACATGGAGAAAAAATGAAATTTACTTCCATTTCGGCTGCCGAATGGCCTTTTCTTGTAACAATAGACGATATGGAGCATTTCGGGAATTCGAAACTTTATGTTTATATTAAGAGTATCGTTAGTTTTTGCTTCTCCTGTTGAACTTCTTCCAGACTGAACTTCCTGTTGAACTTCTTCTTCTTTTTTTTTTTAAATGCGTCTTTTTAAACAATTCGACTACTTTAACCGGTGCGCGCAGTCCCGGTACGGACAGCTTGCTGGTTATCACCACAAGTCTCTCAGTTGGAAGGTTCGCGGATGGATATGCGAACTGACTGTATTCCAGCCTGTTCAGAGGAAACAGAAAACGATATGTCGATATGTCGCACACGAGAAGACACCTATCGCACGCCTGGCCCCGTCTTTGCGCTCTAGTCACCAAAAGTTGACACGCAAAAAGCTACTCGGTTATACGTCGATAGACTTTGATTACGCCGCGACATTCGTTAGGTATTTACTGCCTATTCCGCGAGGGAAATATGGCGGCGGGGCACGCCAGCGCCGCGCGCGCCGGCTTCGTCTCTCGAGATCGCTGCCGACGATTTCAAGGTCACCTACGATCGTGCACTGCGCGTACTGTCGTATCGTAATTCCTCATTTCTGCGTGCAGAAAATACCTACCGTTTGAGTCAACATCGTTAAGAGCGAGATACTTAAGAATATCAAAATATGAACGTTACGTTCACATGTCTTTTGGATGGCATTTTCTTTGATTGTCTGAAAATAGGAAAGTGACCTGAAGGAGTGACCTTCAACCTAAGCCGGATTGACGAAAAAAATGTAACCGTCGTATATTTTATTAGACACCGAGGAAAGTGGATTAGTTAAATTTTATGCTTTGTATGTATTACCCAGTCGCTTAAGCGGAAATCACGCGATGTATCATGATTTCAAACGTTACATGTTTTATAGATCCGTTGTTACGTTCCACGACAGAAATGTGCATTATTAGCCGTGAACGACTGCATTAATGAGTTATGCTAAATTTATTTCTATTTTGTTCAGGATGGACAGGAGCACTTCATAGACTTATATTAAGGATGCGCCTGTCGGGTATGGTATACGTGACAATGGTTCATTTAAACTTTTAAGTGTCAAAATAAATACATAGCAGTTTATATTTATCTAAGAAGGTATCTTGATATTTATGTTGATCTTGATATTCTAAGGGAAAAATTGTAATGAAGACAAAGAGGAATGCAATAAACAGCAATGGCATTGTGATATATACCTATTGAATGATTCATGAACGAAGTTGTTTTCACTAAAAAAAATCATGTTCAAATTTTATATGTAGCCATACAATATTGTATTTAGGTAAGTACGTATTTTTTCCTTTCCGGTACGAATTTCTTGTATTTATCATTTCAAAATGCTGGTGTTTCACAGATTCTCGGTTTAAATTCGGTTCTATATTTTACATAAGAATCACTCACTCCACACACGACGAATATCAGCACGAAGCCGAGGAAAAACTCGACGCCGAAGCCTTGCAGCGGGCTGACGGACTTGCCGAGCGCGGTGACGCCGAGGCCCCCGCTCATCGTGTCCGGGGTGAAGGCCCTGAGCAGCGCCGAGCCGGCGGCGGCGCCCGCGCACTGCACTATCACGTACAGGATCGCCCGTATCGGTTTCACTTTGCCCACCGCCGCCAGACCCGCGGTCACCGCAGGGTTGATGTGGCCGCCGGACACGTGGCCGATGGCCTGAAATTGTATGATCACGCATTACTATTGTAACATATGAAATACTCAAAATTAGAAAAAATACTCGAAACAAGAAAATTTTACTTTTTGTTATACCACATGTATAAACGGAATTGAATATTATAAACAGCGAAACTAAAGAGATATAAAAATCTTCAAGCTGCAAGCGAGCTTTTTATTAACCACTTCAATTCACACAACATGGCGCCTTTAATTATTTATTTAAATCAGACAAAAGAAGGTGGGAATTAAAACTAGTTCAAAAATATAAATTAATACGATAAGATCTCATAGTATTTATTATTAATATGAATTTAGAGTAACTAAAATTTTTGTCCATAATTAAATCACGTTTTATTTTTTATTATCGTCGTTTCATTTATTAATGAATTGTTAATTTGGCTTTTTTTGTTTCTATACATATGTTGAATATGTGTAAATGTGTTTGAAATTTGCCCTCTCCTTGGGATTGTAAGCACAAGAACAGACAACAGGCTGTGGAACGTTTTCAGAATTAAAAATGTTTTTTAGATTTTTAAAATGCATCAATGGCAATTCATGGTTTATTGTCGTTTCACAAATTTGATGTGAAACCACCACATATCTATTTGTTGTCTAAAGACGAAACTTTGATAAATTCGTTACTAGACAAATTTACATTTTCATCTAAATATGTTTTCATTGTTTACTACATGAATTTTAATTTCATTACTAAATTATTAAGTCTTTATTTAATAATTTAGCAATGAAATGACACGTCGTTTATATTACTTTATTATAATGTTATACTAACTTATACGTATGGCTCTTCTAAAGATATTCATCGATTTCGAAGTAAACATATCCTTACAGTCGAATGAACTTTTATTTCATATTGATTGATCGATTACCATACATATAGCAAAAATACAAAACCGTCATGTCTGTTCATTGAAAATATTTGCTATATACTTCTTGCGGGTGGGGTACGGCAGAATATAACGAAGTCACTTTTAAAAACTTCGTTTGTCTGTTTGAATATGGTAACCTTTCGAACAAGAGAACGAATTTTTATGAGGTTTTCACAGATAATTTGAGCGTAGCTTGGAACAATATATAGGCTTTATTTTTTAAAAATTTGTTAACGGAAATTCAGTTAATTTTTACAAATTTGTTCTACACGTATGAAACTATGGGCACAGGTAGTAATTAAATGTAAAATCCACAGGGAAAGCTATTCAGTATTTTTACAGTCTATAAGTATTATAAATGGTTTATTTATTGAGTGCTCTATAATTTTATAAGGGTCCAAAGGAATTGATTGAAATATTAAGTAGTTACATTTTCATGCAATTATTCATATACATCAAAATTCGAAAATCAAAAACATCTTTTTCGTGGGAACGTGAGATTGGGATAATTATCATACAAAACAAGTCACGGGAAGCCGCCATTTGTGATAAGCTGATATCGTATGGATTTCAAAGGAGTTTTTAGATAAAGTCATCGAAATCACGTCGACAATCGTAATCGTGATCGATATTTGAATCAGAACCGAGGCCGGGACCGAGACGATCGATAACACGGTCGGGATAAAAACCGAGATCGTTAATCAGAGTCGACGTGCGGACCGAGATTTACCTTAAACAGAAATTATAACGAGATTAAACTAAAGGTATTTGCATGTGACGCACTATCATACGCCTTTTATCAATATTTTTAGTAGACACTTATATCAGTTGTATTTGTTTGGTGGGTTACGTACACAACGAAATCAATGACACCGCCATACAGATGATCTAGTATGGCGGCACACGTCATAACCTATATTGTAGAAAACTTGTAAAATCAAAAAAAAAATAATGTTCACTCACTCGTTCGCACCGATTTATCCATTCATCCATTTTAGTATCATCAATTAAGAATTAAAATAAAAAATCATTATTATGAAAGAGTCTAGTTCACACTTGATTTTAAGTGGAATATTAAATATAGATATTGAATTAGAAATTTTACCGAAGAAAATGTGTTGTTTTACTTCACTGAAAATTAGGTGATTCATATCTAATTAATAAGAATAGAGGTTTACTGTAAGTGATTATCCTCAATATGACGTGTCGATGGATGGATATAAATAATTATTACAGAAAAATAATCGATTGCAATATTGATATCGGGCTATTGGCGTAAAAAACGCCGCAATTCTATCGATGCAACATAGGTAATCTAATCTATCTGATAGAGGTAAACGAGTATATCGTAAAAGTATACAGCACAGGTCGGTGAAAATCAATTTCTAAATTTTTTGTATCAAAAAAGTTACGTGTTTATTTATGTATCATAAAATTGATGTTGAAACTTAAAATTAAATATTTGTTTTATGAACAATTTAGGCATTTAAACTACATAAAAACATATTATTTTTGGTCGATTATTACATATTTACAGGGTCGAAATATCTGTCAAGTACTGATGGAACGTCGGGACCGATGAGGTAAATCTGATTTTTTTTTTAAAACAAGGACAGACTGTATCCCGGGGATACCTGGTCGGAACGAAGTTCCTTTCGCTTTTTGGTAGATGTTTACTTTAAAGTATATTATTAAAAAAACAGGCTTAAATAGACAAAAATTTACTTATAATTTCTTTAATTTACAACGATTTATGATAATTTTAATATTATAAAAAGATATATAATTTGCACATAAAGGGCATTGCTACAAAAATAATATTGTTTCTCTATATCTGCATCCATAAAGAAACATAAAACATCCAACTTCTTAGAAACATTTTCATTACAAAAATTTGAAATAGTTAGCCGTAGCTTTTCTTTTACATATATATATATATTTATTTATGTTTGCAAATAAAATGTTCCAGGAACTAATATTTTTTGAAGTTCTTCAAAGCAGTTCGGTTTTTTCTAACTTGCCTATTAAAATGATTATACAATAGCTTCTGTTAATGTAAGAATATTATTAATTATATTAAATTAATAACGAAATTATTTGAAATGTTTGAAAGTAACTACAACATAAAAATGAAATCTAATGCTAGAACAGGTTCGAACCCCAGCACCCTGCGCATGCAGTTGAACTAAATCGTACAACAGATTCTCAGACGAAAATAGTTGTGTATACTTTAACTATCCTCTACCATGTTAACGCCTAAATAACGTTATTATTTGCGGTTTAGCTCCACGCGTCATGTCGTGCGATAAGGTACTTTGTTCCAAAATTTCGTTTCAATAGTTTTCGATAGGTTTTAATGCTCAGTGTGGTTAATTTAAAAACAATGCAATACTTTTACTCTGTGTTAGAGAATCTATAGCATTGGTATTGGTAACCTGTGTACCTTCATTCACTATGATCATCCTAAGTCGAGTTTCAAGTTCGTATTATTTTAGTGTTTTTTTTTTTACAACATCAAATATTATCAAAGAAGTTCTGTATTACAAATATTTATCTATTCATGAAAACCAACGTTTCAAAGTGTTGGTTTATAAGTTCTGTTCAGAAAAATTCACGATCGAATCGCCGAGTTGCGATGTGGTCTCTGGTTACAATTATTGTTTTTTTTTCTTATTGAAAACTGGTTTCTTATTCACTTTTAATATGTTTTTTATTTGAAAAGCAATAATACAAGCGCATTTTATCCTTTATATTCGTCCTTATGAAAAATTGTACCAGTCCTCCGCAGGGCCGTAGCTAGGGGGGGGCATTGTGGGGCAATGCCCTACCTTGAAACCACAATGCCCTACCTTAAAAATATCTAAAACTAAGATAAATTATTATAATTAAATTGTTTGTTCATAGTTTGAGAAAAAAAATGTAGCGATAGGTATCTAAGTTTTTCCGAAAATACTTACCTACCACAGATTGTGACATTCATTTCATATTATAATAATTCTTTGTTCTGTGTATAGATGGCATTCGAAGCGCCATCTCATGAAGCGATGGGTTTATACAAAGAATTAGAATAGGGCTATAGTTATTATTCTAAGGGTTTATAGGCCTTTTCATCACAATTTTTTGTGCACATACGTTAGCATCAGCCATTTTTTCGTACTGTTTTTGTAAACAACCATGCTTAAAGTGCCCGCTACGCGAAAATATTAATTCAAGTCGATTAATTGTAAAACATAGAAAAGAAATAAAGTAGTAAGTCAAAATAACCGTTTTTATAATCCATTATAATAATTTTGTCAATACCTATGTTATAGTGATACACAATACAAATCATTCAAAACTAATACATACTGATTTAACAATTTTCATCTTATATAAACTCTATATATTTCTATATAAGTGATTCTATATATTTTTATATAAGTAAATCTATAGAAATATTTTTACTCGATTATTCATAATTGCATAATTTTTATAATTATATTATCTCGTATTAAACGTTTTATTTATGATAAAAACTAAACATTTTATAATTATTAATTCATTTGTGCAATAGGCAATGTTTGCATAGTAATACTTGAATTATATTTTCAATACAGAACAATAATGAATTGACATTATTAATTAGAATAAAAGTGAAAAAGTTATTTTTTTTAGTTTTTTTAAACGATGACCCTCTCAATCAGCTAATTTTTTCCCTTTTGCGGACGGACATTTTAGCCACCTTTTCAATTGTTTACAATTGTCAACAGTTGAAGATTCAACTGAATTATGTCCCTTTCACGAGGAGTCTGAAAGGGACACCGTCTATCTAAGAGCGAGAAGGCGATCATGATCCAGATTGAGCGTGTACTGGGCGCCAATATCTGTGATGAGAGAATCCCATTACCATAGACTGCAATGGGCTATATTGCAATCTATGGTACGAAATCCCAAACCTGACCTAAAGATAGATTGTTTTATGATTTGGTTAAGCATTAAAGTGTACGGTGAAGAGCTTTTAGACAAAAATCGATACAATTGTTATATTGCTATAAATTGAAGATTCATTTATTTCACGATGGATATACGGGCTTTCTTTGGAAAAAGCGAAGACTTGAGAACAAATTGACCACGAAAACCTAACTGTTCAAAACAGGTGGAAGCACCAAATACAATCGCTACTCCTAGTTCCGTAGCAACAGGTAACGTTAGCTATGGTATTCCGTCTGATATTGCACAAATCGGAGAACCAATAGAACAAGTTGTTTTAGACACATATCAAAACAACACAGGGCCTTGTTTTCGATTGGTTCAAGCGTTATAAATGGTTGCAGTATTCTGTCGAGAAAGATGCTGCTTTTGCTATCCATGCCAGCAATTTTACCTCATGGAAGCAAACAGACTTCGTACACTTCCAGGATTTAGAAACTGGAAAAATGCCACTGATTCTAAAACTGGTTTTCCAAAACATGAAAAATCAATTTCTCATATTCAAGCTATGTCGATGTGGCAGGAGAAATTACAAAGAATATCTACATCTAGCAGTGTTGAAACGTTAATAAATCAAAAGTATTAGAAAAATATAGGTATTATGTAAAGTCTATCATGGAAGTAATACAATTTCTAATTGTCAACGAATTAGCTTTATGGAAATTATATTTTGGAAGAAGAAAAAAGAACAAGGATTATTTCAGAATTTATTTGAATACACATATGAAAGATCCAAATTTGAACGAGGTTCTCACCATATACCACAAAACGCAACATATCGTTCACCGAAATTCAAAATCAAATAATTCAAGCAATGGTTCAAGCGGTACGAAGTTCCATTGTCAAAGATATTAATGAATCTGACGTGAAATGGTTTACTCTAATGGAAGATGGGACGAGATAAAATAACCGCGAAATATTGCATTAGCAATACGCTACGTCAAGGATGGTGTCGTCAATGAGTCGTTGCTGATGGTTAAGACTACTGAAAATCTTGATGCAGCCACTTTCACGGAATTAACGTTAAATACTCTCGGGAAAATAACATTGACCCCTCTTGTATGCTTAGCCAATGCTATGATGGCGTAAGTGTAATGAGTGGGAAAGTTTCAGGAGTTGCGACTAGAATAGAAATAAATTGGGCCGAAAAATTCCTTACGTCCACTGCTATAACCATCGCTTGCACTTAATAGTCATCAGGACTATCTCAGAAATGACTTTTATTCGTTTATTTTTGACCAATGCATCATGTTACATGAATTCTTTCATCATGGCAAAATAGCTGCCTATATGATGGAAGGATTGTACTCCTCGAACAACGCTGGTCTGGACATTTAGCAGTTACAAAGTTGTATACGATAATTATTCATCGATTTTGCACAGACTTTGAAAGAAATTAAAATGGCAGATTCAACGGTGATGACGTCGCCAAGAGTATAGGTTATTAAAGTCATGCTTGATCTGGAATTCCGAATAGCCATGGGTTGTGGCCAAAAAATCTTATCCACGCTACAACCTGCAGACGCAGCTTTGCAAGCCCGAAGCGCAGGATTAAAGATGCCATAACAATCGCATAAAAATGTGTCAAAGATGAAAATTATTAAATTAAGATCAAATCAAATGTATAATCAGGAAGAAGCTAAGTCTTTACAACAAGAAGCAATGACTGGGCAGAATCTGAAAATAGGACACAGACCTCGAAGAGCAAGTAAAACCAATCGGATGGATGACTATTTGACGTACACCCCTGTTCCTCCGCCAGACAAAATATATAGATGAGAACGACGAGCCATTTAAGTCTGAGTATTTCAGAAACGTTGGACATTTTAATTGCTGAATTACAAAGAAGGTTTTCGGACAACATGATTTAATTAATTCGATTGCAAGTCTTAGTGAGTTGGATGTAGATAAAATGGTTCCACTGAAAAATTTGGGTAAGTTTAAAAAATAATTCAAAAATTGTCATGTTCAATTTACAATTTTAACTATTTTTCAGGTCTGAAAATTCCATCAAGAGAAGAGGCTAGTGTGGTTAAGCTTACTTGAGTCGTAACGAGGATATAATGGAAAATACATTGCAAGTTTTGTACAGGCGAGAGAGGCGTTCAAAGATACATATGAACTTTTGCGTCTGTGGCGACCATGGGATGTAGCACTGCAGTGTGTGAATCTACGTTTCAACTTTAACTGCAATCAATAGGCCTCAAAGGCTGTCAATGGGTCACGAGAGAATGGCTGGTATGGTATTTCTGGCCTTTGAAAAAAAAAAGAACAAAATCAGTTGATCTGAACAGAAGTTCTTCGCATTTTAATAACATGGCGAATCGTAGAATTCAGCTGTTTTAAATGTTTTTAATTATATTAGTTAATTATTATAATAAACACCAAAACAATGTGATCTTAATGGTATTTTTGGTCGTTTCTTTTACTCGTATCACCCCACCCAATGACTAATTATTACTCTCACTCAGACGTGGATCTCTACATCCAAATCTGGAAGTTCAACCATCTTATTCACTTGTTCTTCATCATTGAGGTTTATAGTTCTTAGATCCATGCTCATGCA
>BGZK01002295.1:0-66363 GCA_005406025.1 Eumeta japonica | reverse complement strand
TACAATAAACGTAGTTATAATCTAATTTCAGTTGTTGAAAATAAAATAAAAGTCAACATACACTTATTAATTTTAATTTTATTTTTATAAATTTAGTAATTGACGTTTTAATCGTGATAAGTTCGAACTAACTTTCTGATTTGTATATGAATTGATAATGCAAGTTGCTAACGAATAGTGATATATTACTATCGTATAAGGTTAAAGTATATTTATACATATATTAAGGTAAATGCATACATTCAGCGAGGTCATTTAATAATACCGCAATTATTACATAGACATAATGATGCATTCTGAATGACTTCTACGTCATATAGAGCTTTTTATGAAGTGGGTTTAAAAATTAACATACACGAGACAAAATTTATGTTGGATACCCGTGTCGTACTCAAACCAGAGATAGTTGGTTGAAGTTGTAGACGAATACTCCTACTTGCGACTGACTGTCCGACTGGGTAGATCCGGCTTAGGTGAGGAGGTTACACGATATATCTAGTTTAGCTAAGTTCGTGGTGCCAGTGATGACATACGGATGACATTATCAAGTTTAGATTCGCTTAAAAGAGCTGTTCTCGGGGTTTCTCTGCAAATAAAATTTGGGAAATCCGCAAAAGAACAAGACTAATGGACACTCGTAGAATCAACAAGTTGGCAATGTTCAGGCAACATCGCAACTAAAATTAGTAATCGCTGGAGAAGAAAGTAGCAGCAGGAGATGCTGCCCCTAGGTGCTCTGATGACCCGGTCAGTGCCACGATATTTATCTATTCAATTACATTTTTACTTAAATTTGTAATAAACACATAAAAATTACTCTCTTCTACGGTACTTAAAAAAATAATCATGCACAATTTAATTTTTAGGTTATTTACGTTTTTGTCACGGTTACGGTTATTTTTATATTAATTTGTTTATATTTCAAGGAGCCAATAAATCGATAAACATAAATACACGCATCACGCAAGCAAAAACTAGAGCATTAAGCGTGGGCTTTAGTTTTAGCTACAGCTAAAAGTTCCACCGGTAATTATAGCGTAAAACAAAGTGACAACGTAAGGGCTCTAAACCCTAGTTTCCCGAATTAGACCCTCGGCTAACTTTAAAGTGGAAGGCGACACATGGCAGCTCGGCTCAATAAAACTTGGATCGTTGTCCTACACACAAAAAAAAATGCAATTTAACTTTTTCTATGTAGCAAAGAACGGAGAAATGGCTCCCGGGGGACGTACATTAATTCCTTTAAGCTACGTAAGTGGTGTACGTGCGTGACACGCGCGTTCCTCAATCTAGGCACTTTGTCCTTGTTGAACGTAGAAAAACAATGTTTGCACTTTCCACCTGATTATCAAAGCAGCGGTTTCAGGCAAACTTTGCTATACTGCTGGTAAATTAAAATTTAACAATGATTGTCTCTGATCCCAACCCCGCTCTCGATTTGGTCCCGGGCTTACTATTTGTTCCAATGCCAATCGCGATTATGATCGCGTTCGTTCCTTGGACGTTGTTGCTATTTGTCTGGTTCTTGTGGTTTTCTTTTTGTATAAAATGAACCTTGTCTTGTATTCCACGAGATATTTTATTTCTATGCAAAATTCGATTCTAATCCGTTCCGCCGATTTGGAAGATTATTCCGGATAAAAAACAGATAGAGGCTTTATTGATATGATATATGGCCTACCATTTCTGCAACCGCATGTTCGTTCTGTATGGCAAATGTTATTGATATAGGTCAAGCCATCTATTATTTAAAAAAGAATAAAATAAATAAACATTCATGCAAAAATTTATTGAAATAGTTCATGCAGAATGAGTGCGTTAAAAAAGGACGTATATATTTGATTTATAGATTGTATAAAGTTTCACGTATATGTTGTACCTACAGACAGGACTTCTAAATAAAAATTAACCAAATAGAGACTATACCACCAACTAATAAAGATAAAAATAAAAAACACAGTGTTTGGGCTTTTCAATAAATATTTTTGTTATGCAATCGTAATAAAACGAAAAAAAATGTTTTGAATTTTATTAACAAGAAAGATATATATAACCCAAAAAACTTGATCATACGTCGTTGAGCAGTAATCCTTATAAAGCTGTGCTCTTCTAAAGCTATCCTTCTGTTTGCCCCCGCCTCTCTTGATTTCGATCTTTGCCTGAACGACGGCACCGGCCACGGGACGACTTTAAACGACATCGCACATAATTTCGGGCGCAACTATAGGAGGACGGCCGTTCACAGTTGAAGCTTTCATCGGCAGCTTTTTTAAATTCAATTCAAGCGCGCCGACTACGTTTGCATCGAATGCTAGTTGACCCGACCTTATCACGTTCGTAATACTTCAATTTCCTGAAATGGTTTAGAGTTCTCCCGCAGGTTCGAAATCCCGTCCGATAACTTTTAATTACTTCCTAGATTCGTTATTTTAATTAAATCAAATTCATTAATCTTTTGCAGATTAGTCACACATGAATCAATTGGTTGATTTCCTGGGAATACATAAATTTTCATAAAACTATATTTAATTACTTTTTGAACAAAAAGCTATTAAAAGAATTTACCTACTCAAGTGAATACACTAATTTATAATTTGACCGTCAGAGGACGTACAAAATATATTAAAGTGTACATTGAAAACTTTTTAATGAGAAGTTCAAAAATGAATATTGTTTTCATTAGCGGAATCGAAATTGAAAGCCAGACGAGGAATAGAATTGAATAGAATTGTGGTCAAAAAAGATGGGGAGACAATTATGACTGGGACCGAAATTTGGAACGGATCCAAAGTCGAGATGGAATGTAGACCTGAAAGAAAACCAAGAACGTATCGTAACCAGAAGCTGTAATGGTATCTGAATCGAGAGTGAGGTTTGAAATTGGCAGCGAGAGCGATCGATGTAAAAGGTATACATTCCGTTCACTCAGGCAAAACCGCACACGAAATGCAAGTGCAAATTTAAAAGTAACTATAGTTTAACACACATTCAGAATATAGTACCTGTTAGAAAAATTGTCCCGTCTGAATATTTTCTTATTTGATTCTGTGACTTCGCTACTGGTTTACTGATTAGATTTATGTGGTAAAAAAAATCTTTTACATTTACGCGCTCGCACAGGTAATTATATTATACAGTGCTTACAACCGCCTGAGCTAGCTCAAAAGTCGCTCGCGCCGGTAAAAAGCACGCGCCGCCCCAGTCAGCACAAAGGGCTTTCATTTGTCACCGGGACGAGTGCCGTTGGCATTAATGGATCGGGGTTGCAGTAATTAATGGTATTTTTTGTGAACCCCTGCCTCGATCGCCTTCCTCTTCTGCACACACATACACATCGATGACGAATGTGGTGTTTTGTTTATGGCTTTCGTTACATTCATTGATTCTGTATAAGTTGTAAGCGTTTTTTTTTCCTAGAAAACATAAGGAAAAAGAGGAACATTTTCGGTGAATGAAATTTGTATTTTTAAACAAGAATTTTAAAGAAAGAACCTTTAATTTATTTGCGTGTCAGAGACAATTTGAAAACTAATTGAAGGTAGGTACTTAGTTGCATTTGCCAATGCAATAAGACGCTATTAATTCAGTATTTAAGACGGCAGCAGTCTTCACCGAGAAAATGCAGGTCCGCACTGCTCTCCGGCCGAGCGCGGAGACTAATGACGGAGTCCGTACAAAAGTGGTAGGCGTGTGTGAGACAGCGAAGACCTTAATGCTTAAGAGACGAAAAAATAAAGTGTACATGTGACATTCATCACACTCGCATACACACGCGCTCACACTCGCACGCACACGTGGACACTCGCGGACACTCACACTGTACATATATAATTTCATATCAACTTTTGGACATTTTATAGCTTCGCGGCTCTGCCCACGTGGATAAAAAGTCCTGAATCGTTAACTTGATTCTATTACTAAGCTCTATCTTGATCCTATTCTGTATTCTAAGTCTTGAATCTTCCATTATCCTTTTCCTGTTTACGTAAAGCGTGAAACTGAACGTAGATGACAAATTAAAAAAAAATGTCTTTAAGCAACATAAATCTACAACATTATACCCAAATTATTTGCATAATATATAGCGCTAATAGCTCTGTGCATTCAATGAATTAGAACGTCGTCTTCAAATCAGAAGGTATCGGGTCTAATCCTGATAATAGACCTATTGACCTACGTGTTATAAAAAAAATAAATTCGTAAACTTCCGTGTATCGAAAAACGCGTCAAGGCGTTGTATTCGAATGTCGACTTCGTATGCTGGCTATGGTTCTTGACATCCTCCAACTCTCAGTAGGGCAGCGTCACGTGCTGAAGTCTCAACGTTTCTGTCTGAAAATAAAAAGGTTATAGTAGAATATGCTTTAGTAATGGGGAAAATAAAACCTGATAAAACACGTATCGGATTTATTCAATATCGAAATTCATCGGAAACTCTTAAGCCATTGCCGAATTATAAGAAATATATACGGACAAAAAGAGAGAGAAACACGCACAGAGATGGAACAGCCCGTAGCTAATCGACGTGTGCTATTACTATAACTCGTTTTTTTAAATATGCTGAACTATCCTATATACATGATAAAACAAACTAAATTTTAACAAAATTATAATGTCATTGTTGAATTATGGCAAACAAACAACACACAAAAATTATATTTAATGCGACGATGTTGTACCAGTACATCAAACATTAAAGCCTGTTCAACGATTATTGTATGAAAGAATAATACATACAAACAAACAATATTTGTTGTTATTCAGAGTTCAAGCTGTTTCTATACCAGATTTCATCAAAATAGGTTAAGCGATTTAGCTGTGAAAACACTATAACACAGACAGACGGATTAACTTTCTTTATGAATTCATAACTGTTTCCCAAAAAAGTCAAAAAAGACAACAAATCCCTAAGTGGTTCGATTTTTATAAATCTCTCTCGTTTACTGTTATCCATCAAATATTTCATACAAGCTCACTGGATCACTTTAGAGACACTTTCGAATTTATAATATTATAAATTGTATTTACAATATTATAAATTATATTTATGTAATTATTATAAATATTATAATGTTTTGTCATTTTGGTATATAAATGTTTATTTTACACATAGGGGCTTGAATTTTAAGGTTTTTTTCGATGGCCAAGTGCGAGCTAGGGTCTAGTTCATACTTTTATTATATTGAAATTGTCTAGAATAAAAAAACTCATTTCACTAGACACAAGCCTAACTATTATTCGCAGAACGTTTACAAAAGTTTGTAAGTGATTTAGTAAAGTAATTTAAAGTTTAAATATGTCTACGCTGTTTGGTTAGTGTTCCGAAAGGTCACTTAAGTAAGTTTTTAAAGATAAACGTATATAAAAGTTTCTTCTGTGATGTAAAACGAAAATTCGTGTTTTAAACAACTTTTTCGGATATTTATTCCCACCTAAAACTTTATTTCTTTAAAATATTTTAATTTTTTCACGATTATCTCGCTACCTTCACAAACAATGAAAGTTTGTTCATTAACATTTCATTGCTGTTATAAAACAAATGACCATTCCATTTTTCTTTTGCATTTCTGAGTTCACGGTTGTTTCTCAAAGCGGTAGTAAAATACCTCAAATTTGTATTACTATGTTTACATACCTCACTCACTTTACTGATATTCAGCAATCTTTATATCTAAGCGAGTCAGCCTTGAGTGCTACATAGAGACATCGATGAATAAAATACTTAACCTTAGTTGGACTCTCATTAATCCTTATTTCCAATTAGTTGTCTCAGAGTGCGTCGACCATTTTCGTGTATCACGTTTAGTTTTTTTTGCTGATTGTAAATAGTTACGTAGCCGCGTTCCTTGTTTTTGACAGTTTCTAGTAATAAAGTTATTATCATGCCATTTTAAGTTAGGTTAGGTAAGTTTAGGATTTGTGCTAGAAGTAATTAACTCATATAAAATGACTTCGGGACATTACTTGATTTTGATAATTTAAGACAGCAACCTTCTATTATTTTGTCTTAGGTATATATATATAATTGCAAAACCAATTTTATATTAAATCGATTGGTTATTCAACACGAAGCAAATAATAACTAATTGTTTTTTATAATTCTTTTGTCTCTGCTTGTAGATATCGCAATAGTTGCAACTGACTATGTAATTAAGCTTTTATTAAGGGTTCGGTAACTTATTGTAGATTAGCAACTTTCGGCGTCTGTCAAACTTTTTAGGAGAACGATCAGAAACCAGTTCTAGAAGTTTGATTACTTTAGTCACTTTGGCAGTAAGCAACATTAAAATAGTCTAAAATACGAGAGAGCAGTGTAAATAAATGATAATAACTATAAAAACATTAAGTATCGTTACAAATCATTGAAACGGGAGTTAAAACAGCGATGGTCACTGAACGACTGACAGCTCGGCTTAAACACGAGGTGATAACTAAAGTTTCTAGATATTAGTTGTTTTGGTGAGTGTTTCATTTTATAAAGAACTAATTTGAGATCCGCATCTCAAGCCGAATGGCCGCCGCCCAGCCTAAAAATAGTAAAAATATGAACTAATAGACATGTTTATATTTATTTAATAAGTTATTTACGTATATTAAATGGAGTCATTCAATTGAGCACTATATAACAATTGCATTCCTTTCCTTGGATGAGGAACTTAATTAAATTGTTATGTTCCATGGGGGCGCATTGGGAAGGCAGAGAAGTCTTAAGATATTGTGCAAGAAGCCTTAACAGCATTGGTAGGTTGTTGCAAGCCTGACACAAAGTATGTTTTCCATTATATCCTAGGAAGATAAATGCTAATTGCCTAAAAAAAGTTGTTTAAGAGTGTTTTTTTAACATATTATTTTTTTAGAATATCATTACTCAAAACCAAAATAGGACACCTCATTGTCCGTTCAGCTGTTTATCCGTCTGTCTGTCCGTCTATCTCTTCTTATTGACGTCTACGATCCTTTGGAGCTGTAAAAATATTAAGCTGCTTAGTCAACATAATCAAAAAATACATGTATACATGCTGTACAATGTACATTTTGATATTTGCAAATAAACGACAACTTATAGAATACATCCCATTCACCTGGAATTATGACATTTGACAAGAGGTAAATCTTACAGCAATTGTAAAGAAAAAATCTGAAAATCGTTAATTTGTAACCGACTTCAAAATTAAAAAAGAGGAGGTTCTCAATTCGACTGTATTTTTTTTGTATTTGCTACCTCAGAACTTTGAACTGGGTGAACCGATTTTGATAATTCTTTTTTTATTTGAAAGCTGGTGCTTCCCCTGTGAGAAAATCATATAAATCTTTAATTTGCATTAAGTATGTTCGCGACAAATGGACGAATAACTCAATATCACGCTAACCGATTTCGAGGATTCTTTTTTATTTGGAAAGGATTGTACTTCAAGGAAAGTTTCATAAGAGTTTGGTTAGGATCTGATTATGGAATCCATTACAAAGTGACGGAACTCTTCAATTCTTTGGAGTAAATTTACAATACTCGGCCGAATCTTTTTTAAAATTATTATTATTTTTAGAGTCGGTGTCTATTGCTAGATATATTATAGTGTTTCCTTGCCTGACACTGACTCCAAAAATAACAATAATTGTAACAACGTTATATTATCGTAATAATTTAATTGACTTTTAAGTAGTCTAATATTTTTAATTTTATTTTACTTAGCAGAACTCTAAAAACTATTTTGATCATTGTTTGTTATTCATAGGTATGTGTCGAGTTACATTTGAAACGGGTAGGTATCTACTTAACTTCTTACGTAGTGAACACATAAATTGTATCTACATAATGATAAGTAGAAAAAGTAAGTTAATTATTAAGTTTTATTATAGAAGAATACGTAATTTTTTTTTTCTTGTTAGTGCATATTAATTTGTTTTGGAATAGTTTTTTTGGAGTCGGTTTTTTATTCATTAAAATTTTGTTTTTTACTTAAGTGAAGTTTATGCTGACGGACGTAGTTCTCGCACGTCTTAGGGGTCGATCAACGGTCACTGCTTTTAGCTAGTGTATGATTTTAACTTAAGAAGAAATGACTGTTGAGGACGCTTGCCTGCAACATGCATTAACATGCAGCATGCAACCCACCGCTGACCCTCGAATCTGCCTCTTCACTATGAATCTCTATCCAAGTGTTATTTATTTTTATAATTATCTTATTCCGCTAACTGTTAAATCGTTAATTCTACGTACGTTTCATGCCAACCAGGCACATCCTCAAGAAATTGCCGACAGTCACATCCACCAGGGTGCAAGGAGCGTTAAAACAACCAACACAACCTCGTTAAGCGGGCCGCTGTCATGCAATGGTCAAAGAGCGACGAAAACATTCTTAAGGCAGCCACAGACCACCACCGATAGACATGCCTGTCAAATGTCACAGACTAATCATCACCAATATTACCCAAATAGTTACAGGCAAGCGCAACAATGGCGATTTATAAACGTCAATTTGGTCGTTGAGCATATTATTATTGTCTTTATGTTTTAAAATTTTAAAGGATTTCAAAACATTTAAACGTAACCCCTTCTCACACACATATAAAACATCGAATTTGTGATCGTTATCAAGGTTGTGACCGGTTTCTATTAGATGTTCAGCAATGTTAAGGGTTTTCATCAATGCAGAACCTCAGTGTGCAAAAATTTAATAATTTCATCTTCATTGAAATCGGCAATTAGAAGAGTTTTAAAATTGAATATAGCTTACTAATAACTCAAAGAGGTCAATGAAATTTTCCGATACATGATAAAAAACAGATGTGACTGCGAATCTACACCAAATAATGTATTTAAACTGCACGAACCATTTATTACATCAAATCACAAAAGCGACTTCATACACGGTCCTTCGGAAATTATCTGTGTGGAAATGAACCGTTGCATTTCCAATCGACTTTGATGTATCCGAGGATTATACGTCATATTTGATTGACAATGAACCCTATAATGGTGGTTAGCGCCCGACGTGCGAGCGTCAGTCATTTTTCATCGCGCAACTCTGGATAAAATGAGTTCCATTACAGTGTGATCAATACGTAGCGGCTTGGAGCAAAATAGGACAATCGGGCGGTCTTAAGAAAACTACTTTATTCGAACCCGCTTTGCCGGCTTACCTACCTACCGGTGCGGGCGTAACGATGACGTTTAGACAGCTCCCGCTTCCGTTTCCATTTTTTATCTCCTACCTGTCACCTTGTTTGATTGGTTTAGTACGTTTTAAGTAAAATATAACAAACTTAAAAGTTCCCGATTACGCATAAAGCTGGTTTCGTAGTATAAATAGACAGATGTTGCCAACATAAATTTTTCCTTTTTTATATTTACAAAGTATTCACAAAAATCAGGCGAACATCTTAAATTTTACAAACACATTAGCAAAGTAGAGAGAAGAATTATTACGTTATTTGCAATATTGTAAATTGTATATTTAAAACTCTGATCTGAATTCAATAAATAAACTCTGCTCTAAACGAGATGTATAACCCAAAACATACTAATATGCGAGCGAAATCGAGAATAAATCTAGTGTCAAAAAAGTTGGATGTTAGCCTGAGCCTATTTAATACGAAAATGTAAAAAAACCGTCCAAATCGGTTCCAGTAATTATGTGAAGAATAACTTGCACAAATGTACATGTAACAATTTGTCTCCGATTTTATTGCAAGTGTAAATAATAAACATATCATCGTGATGTTTAACATCATCTAAATAATTATAATTACGTAGGTGATGATAATGTATTCATTATAATTATGATAATATAGTAAATATATTGTGTTTGATTGATTCATATTCAAAATATTATGAATTCGATGCTTAAAAGCTTTTACATGTAAACAATTTAATTTGAAACATAGTTTTTAATGTCTATCAATTAATTTTTTACTAAAAATAATTTAGTCATAATGTGAAAAAAAATATTCGTAGTTTGTCGCTAAAGAAGCTATCCACGACCCCATGAAATGGACTGTAAATTGCATTGTAAGATTAGTCCGGAATTTGAGTATTTTTTCTCCGCTAAATTGCACTTCTTCGAAGCGTCGATCAGATGATTGGATTTTTCAACCTTCAAAAGTACTACTTTTGGGGTTTATATTATGCTATCTCTACAATTACATGTATCAGTATCTTAGTGTAGGAATTGACGCATGTATGCCAATTTTAATAAATAGTTAATTAATTGAGTCGTCAAGTAACATAATTTTTTAAGTTACAAAATTACATGAAATTGTATTTAATGTATTTACGCACTATAACGAAGCAAACTTTGTGATGGTATTTTACCAAGCAAATGCAATGTTACAAGCGGGACGTCTGAAGCAGATGCTGCGAGCCCGCGCTTTGTGGGAGTGCAACGACCTGACTCCCACCACAAAGGGCGCCGGGACGTCCTTGGATTTTAATGAAGGCCTGCTGCATCACTCGGGACCTAGCTAAGAGCTCAGTTCGTGATTCTGCAATACGCGACATTAGAAAATCATGTTCTTTCATTGTTGGCGTCTTGTTGTGCGACTGATGATAACAAAATATCATTAATCTATATCAGTTACAATGAAAAAAAAAAAACAATGCAAACTAGTAAACGATTTTTAATGACGTCTTCGTTTGCCAAGCGGTATTACAATACTTTAAGTCCGTTTGATAAACTTGTGATAAGTTAGAAAAAATACATTTGTATCGTAATGAATTTTAACAAATATAATTTATATAAACAAACGACACGAGTGAGGTTAATCACACACAACACGAAAATACTCGCAGTGGTTTTAAAGCTAATGAAAATAAAATGGTTCCGATGGCGAGTTCACTTTACCGCCATTTTCTTGAGTACATACGAGATCCATAAACTTCGACGTCTATGCATTTTTTTAAATAATTGTTTTTACATGAAGCAATACTGTTTTTGACCTACTGTGCTACTAAAAAGAGGATAATATGTTTATCGGCCCATACATGTGTGTTAGATTCTTTGTGGCGCTCTAGAGACGAAACGTGTGAGCCGATTTTGAGGATTCTTACGTCGATCGATTTGTCTTTATTATATAACTGTTACGAAATACAAGAAAGTAATGAAAATTTAATACGTTGACAATCAGTCGCCGTATTTGAAAAAGAAAAAAAATGAAAGTCGACGAAATATACAAAGCGGGGTATCATTGAATAGGTCTTTGAAAATTTTCAGATTTTCTTAAACATTTTTCAGTTTGAATGACCATTTATGATGTATAACGATTTAAAATTGGTTATAAAACATTCTTAAATTTTTAAAACTAATAACGAAGTTGCGATTGACAAATCAACTACTACAAATTACTATGCGAGATGCAGCTACGCGCAGTAAGAAAGTGCTTTTTATAGTGCGATGGGCGTGTGTGTTGATGACTACGCTAGTCAGCGCCTTCTTGGTTACTACACCCAAGCTCTGATGGTTATGACGTCGAAGTCCACTCCATAGTCTAACTGTTTCTGGACTTTGAATTTAGGATAGGTTTTTATATCAACGACAGATATTAAGAAGTGTTTTCGTATCGTTTTAGGTATCATTAATGAGACCGTTTTCATTTTTTGTTAAAACGAGACATTGAAAAAAAATCCGCAACTGTATTACAAAGAACAAAATCACTGCTTGTCTCGTACGTCATATGAATTAAGGTAGGAAACAAGCAGTGACGATAATGGTGACTCGAGTCGGAAAAAACTCTGCTGACACGCTTAAATGGCTTACGCCGGGTAAACCATAGGAGATGTACATAATTGTTTTTATCAGTGTATAATTCAATTAAAAATCATATTTTCTCTACCTTTGCTTGAAAATAGGACAATTCAGCATCCCGAAGCTTTTCTTGGGGACACCGGGGCGGGGTACCGAAAAAGGGACAGTCCCGTTTAAAACGGTACGTAAGGTCACTTTAGGTATCATCCCACTGCCGAGACATTGCAAGTTATCTAATACACATAACAACCTACAAACCCATGCTGAGAACCATAGCAACTTACCCATTTTTGTATTCAGATTACCCTGGAGGGTTTGGATTTGGCACTTATATTTTTCTACACCAGTGTTCGTTGCCCACGTTTCTCTTGTAATGTACATATTACACAATGTACAATTTTATATCCCGATGATGTTTTCATTTTTGACTTTCGTCTTCATTTTTTGAATATTTTATTTGAGGGAAACAATCCTTAACGACCCCCTTAAGTGGGTTAAGTTAATTGTTTCTAATTCAAACAACGAAATTCGAAAGAATCGTAAAGCGGATGACGATCTGAATAATTTACAATAATGCAATTGCCTTTTGTTTGAAAATTTGACTGAACGAAAACGGGGCAAAATTTTACGCAAAACCGTTAAACGCGAGTGGTATCTTCCTTAACGCAAAAAGGGACCCCGCCCGAAGTGGCAGCTTAAATTTTATGAATACTTCACGTTCGATCCGAGTAAGGGGATATCTAAAACCCGGCATAATTCTTAATTTTCAATATACACCCATCCCCGAACGATAGGCGTTGGAATATGTAATCCATATTAAAACATTATATCATAAAAAAACACACGTGTTGAACCCGAGCCGGTTACGTTACAAGAACGATTCTCGACTCTAAGCCGTCGGAGTAGAGTTCGAAGCGAGTCGCAAAGGGGAACAAACATAACGCCGCACTGAGGTCGAGAGACATGGCAGAATATGCGTAGCGATCGCGTCCTAATTCAATAAGTATAGTTCGAGTTTCGATCTTATGCACATTAGTTATAAGGTTGATATCGGCGCCGTCTTGTTGATTATAGTGGCGGATCCTATAATCTCCCAGTCAGAGGCTGACGGCCGCAAACTCCTTAAAGTGCTATCTCGGGGGCTTACAGCTAAATGGAACACAACTTTTTCATCCACAAATCCTGGAGGCATCAGGGTGAAAATTGCGTTCCAAGTCCTGAGGATAAAACTGTTTGTTATATTATGGGCAGCGCGGACCGATGCGAGCGCGGTCCAAGGCCGCCGCCGCGTTCGTGAGCCGGCGACACCATCGGACGTCTTCAGAATTCAGTATTCCGCGCACCGCATGGAGAAGACTGGACACTCTGTTTGAAAGTTACCGAAGCAATCATTTTGTTTTTGCATATGTCATAACATTTGTGTAAACTCTTATATATTTATCATGTTATACAACTTCTTCCTTATAATTTTATGTAACCAATATTACGTTATAATTTAGGATTGTATGTGGAAAAAAAAATAATCCTTATTGATATTATTATTGACAAACTTTATTCACTAGTGCGTCCGACACGCCGTGTCGAAGCGAAGAATCGGTATGGAATTCCAGATAAAGACGGTTACAATGTTCGTCGAGTGGTCTAGACTGTTGCCCCAAAAGTAGAAGGTATCATTCGATTTGTACCTTGGACAACACATTAAGCCGTCGGCCCCAGCCGACTACTACCCGTGGTTGTCACGTCGGTGGACAGGACCGCTATCAGCTGGCGCCGGATCAGCATATTGCGCACAAAATTGCTTTCAACCACTTCATGATCGTAGGTAGGTACGTAAATTGACTAAACTTCGAGAAAACGGTACAGTGTTGTATAATTTAGAACAGCAACAACAGACATACAGAATAGACATACAAGTCGACAAATTAATTTATATACTCATAATATAAGCCATCTGTCACATAAAATGATACACCTATAGGTCACAGAGAAGTATAAATGTTATACACTAACTAATGTCCGACAGTAAATCCTTTTTGATATACGAATAAATATCCTCCAAATTGTCAAAATTAGTTGTGCATCAATCGTTAATTGAAGATAAATCGCGGCAAAAACGAAGTACGTCATGACTGCGAGCTTTAAGTATATATTTCATAGCTGTATGTAATACGAAATGCATTAGCGCTAAAGGATAAATAAATTTAAAAATTAACACATACTTTCGAATTTATAATTTTAGTACATTGATGTGCCAGATTTTAATTATGCTACTGCTGATGCAAACTTCTTCTTTCAGACATAGAGGTGTCGACGAGCTGCTCTAATATGGGGGCTATGGGGAATCGGCTAACGATCGTCGTCACCAATATGGTGACATTGTCCCATACAGACGGCGTAATATGCATGAAAGGAGTGGCGTATTTGACTTGAATTATTAACTCATTGTGTCTTACCAGTACTATTAACATATATCCCAATGACAAATTATACGAGGTTACTGGCCACTTTATTAAATTACTTCATTTACTTTTCCGTTCTAAATGAACTAACGCAGAAATTATGTGACATAGAAACACACCCACACACACACACACGCCACACACCCACATACCCAACACAGGCCTGTTTTATTTTCCCGTGTATCGGGCCCCTCACCTTTCGATACGAGCTCTCGCGGCCTATAACTCGCAGATCCGGGCCTTTTCTGTCGCGAACGGAGCGCGTAATGTTGTTTACGGCTGTCGATATATTTCATATCGAATATTCGCCCAATACCATATATCAGAATACGGACATCGTATGTGACGAAGTATTATATGTGCCGCATATTAGATACGCCGTCACGGACAACGGACCGTGCGTCACATTAGAGCGACAGTTCCGTGGATGTCCGTATCGACGACGTTTAGTGGTCACTTCTCTCGGGGCTTCCCTCTGATAAAAAAGCCTGATTGTTGGTATACGTGATATGGATCGCTGTGAATCAATACATTGCAAAGAAAAAAAGTAAAGAAATGCCAAAGTTCATGTTGATAAAAAGTAAAAAAAATCCAGAACATAACGTAAATACATACCTATCTACATGCAATCACTAATACGAACACGTAGGCTAGCCTTACCTGCTGCTGGGATTCCAAATCAGTCCACACAATCGCACTGCTCTTAGTACCTACTCCTGCATGGTTGTTGTTAATTATAGTCGCAATCGTAGCAATTTTCAATCAAGTCGCTCGAGTCACCTTCATGTTTCTTGATAACACTTAACCACTACCTAAGGCGGCGGGGGCAGAAAGGTCAAGAGCATTTCCTTTGAGCTAAAAAGTAACAGGTCGTAATTCTGACCATGGCCCGGCGGATTAATGTTTAACTTAAGCCGAATCATCCACTTCATGCCTCAGAGAACAAGTTAAGCCGGAGGATCCAGACGTTGTCACCGCGTTGGTGGCATCAGCGCCCAACGCGCACTGGGCCAGTGCGGGTGCCTTAAGTTACGGGCACCTCGACCTGAAATAAAAAGAGTGTGGGGTGGGGGCAGTGTGCATTAAGATTAGGGTTTGTTCGTTTGATTTTTTAAACGCACTAATCTATGGAACTACCGGTCAGGCTTAAAAAGTTATTTTTGTACTTAACAGGCCAATTCTTGAGGAAGCCTATGAGCTATCTGAATAATATATTTCTGTTTTATGTTATTATTCCTGTTTGTCTTTACGCACTAATATTTGGAACTGAAAGTCAAATTTGTTTTTCGTAGCCTATTTATGGGAAAAGAATGTAGGGGTAATTTGATAAACTTATAATCCACTGTAATCTATTGAGATAATTTATAATCTTAACGTTAACATTACCCTAGGACTTTTAGGAGCCGCTGTGACATACAAGTTTGCGTGCACTGGCTAAACAGTTTCATACATATGATCACTAATACATAAAAATAAACATTTGTTTGTTTTTTCGTATTTCATGCGTTGCCATACTGTTCATCCGATTAAGATATAACTTTGTCGATCTATTGATTGTACTTACGCAAAGGTTATAGGGATGAAAAAACCAGAAGTTCCATTCGACTTTGTTTGTATATTCGTACTATAGAATCGAATTACTGATCCAATTTCAAGAATTCCTTAAGCAATAAGAAACTCCCTGAATAAAATAGACTATGCACATTTATTTTTGGTTTCGTTGACATGTAAGTACTATTATGGATTCTAAGAATTATTTCGCTTATGAAAAGGTGCACTATCCCTGCGTAATATAGCCCATTTTGATATAAGCATTTACTCTGACGTCGTCCAAATCAGAATCTTGGCCTTAGCGGAATCAAAATCAATCAAGCGGAACGTGGAACAAAATCTGGTGTTGAAACCGGGAGAGACCGCTATCAAGAACGATACTAAGGACAAAATCGAGTATGGGACTGAAATTGGAATCAAAAGTGTGGCCGAAATCAGGATGAAGGCAAGTATCGAAATCAGAATTGTAAGCGAGGCCGGGACCGAAAACGGGATCAGAATCAGAATCTACTTAGCGGGAATCAAATACGGGACCGCTATCGGGATCGAGAGCGAGACAAATTACTAGTAAGAGCAAACTCGGGGTCAGAATGGAGATTAGGATAGCGATCGGCATTATGACTGACAGCGTGATCGCTCGATATGTAAGGTAAATGAATTCATGACATGTCCACGCGGGCGGAGCTGCGGTCTATAGATAGTTTTATTAAACGATATTAAAACACAGTATGAACTATTGTGTAATATTGTTTAATAAAATTTATCCTATCAAACAAAAATGTTAATTTACTAAATCTTTTAATTGCAAAATGAATTTTTAGATATGAATAAAGATTGCTTCTTGCTTCCATAGAGAAGAGAAATTAAAGGAAATATATTATATTGTTCATAAAAACGCAACATAAATATTGTCTTAAGGTTAGTTTGCTGAAGAAACAAAATGAATAACAGGTAAAAGAAAACCGTCCTTAGAACTCGGACATCTGCCAGTCAGCCGACTTGTTTGCGTAATAAGACAGTCAGCTTCTTGCTTAAGAGATCTCTGGTAGAAGGTTACTGTCGTGGACGTGAGTTTTACGCTGATGTGAGCACAAAGACAGGGCAGGCTGTGGCAGTATTTTCTACTTTTGCTTAGAGGCAGCCACTGATGGTTCACGAAGAGATGGGTCGCACCCGGCATAAAAAAAATGTTAAAATTGAATCTTACCAGCGATTGGAAGTAATGCAGTGAATAATAAAAATTGAATAATACAAATGAACATGAAATTTAATACTTAAAGTACTGTGGAATTTTGTGCTCACATTTAATAAAGCAAAGATTTATTATCAGTACACTGAGTTGTATTATGAAATATTATTATAACTGGCTTAACATATTGAATTAAGTGTGATGTTGATTTACTTCACTTTAGGTAATTAGCTGGAATATCGATAACTTAATTTAGTACGATGTTGATGGTGATATGGTTTCGATAAATTGAGTGAAATATGTGATATTGATTCATTTAAAATTAATTGAGTGAAATATGCGAAATCGGCGACTAATTTATTTACAGTTGGGTGGAATATAATTGATTTGATTGATTAGGTAAAGAAGTTAATTTAATTGGCTCATTTAGTAATATTTGTTTGAGTTTGTAGATTATTTTAAATCCCGAAATGAACTTATGCGTCAATTATGTTTTTAATTGATATTATGTATTGATTTTGTATACATGTGTAAGTGAACGTATTTATGATTATGCGAAAGAACTGTAACCTTAAGTAAGAGTAGATTATGTGCATTCGTGAACATCAGCGTTTCTAGAAAAAACAAGAGAACATTTTTTAAAGCCTCTCCTTAAAGAGAAAAAAATGATGTAAGCTAAAGGTCATATACGCAACTAGATACAGAGAACACGTGGGAGACAGAAACGCGCGCCGTCTGCTTTGAAGGAAATTGTAGAAAAAGAAAGAAGCAGAAAAGAAGATTTTCCTAATTTGTTCTAGTAGAATATAAATAAGATCAAGTATGATTCAGCAGAAGCAGGGTACAGCAGCCAAGAAGTTAGAAGATACAAAAAAGGAATGATGTCTTTTCTATCATTACATACTGGAATTAGAATATGATATGCATATTTAAGTTTTGAATTCATGAATAGATCCTTTTGACAGGCAAATCTGCATTCATAATACGTGCTCTTCGAGACATCATCGTTTTTTTTTATGAATAAAGCTTGTGATGTCAAATAATAAAATAAATATTATCGATTTTTATTTTATTGTCGAAAGTAACCGTTTAAAAATTGTTAACACGGGCTACACCTATGCCGTGAGTATGCTATCCTGTACTCCTTAAGGTATCACTTACCGTTATCACCACACCAAATAAATAGCTCTCCTTCACCCTGGTCTATTTCATAAGCCGACCTGATCTTCTCTTGTAAAGCTGAAAATATTGGTTTAAGCTATAAATTCGTAGAAGGCATGTGCGTTATACGAAATTTTTCTCATATATGGGACATCAAAATAAAAAAAAATCCATATAGCAATAAATTGTATATGGTTGATAAAAAATATTTTATACGACGCTTGTCAACGAGGGCTATTTTTTTGGGCGGTTGGTGTCATATTACGTTACCTCTTCTAAATAAACATATAACAGAATTATTCAAGTTTTGATGAAATGTTGGGTAATTTGATTAATATGCTTGTTGACGGAGAGTATTATTATGGTATTATTTTTATGTGGAACATCTATTGCAATCCGTGCTAGAGCCATACACTGATCGACTTGGTTATAGCACGAATATAGACCGGCTCAGCCGATGAAATGACATTATCAAAGAACACAGATGCGATGTAACAGCATCGGTTATTGCTTTTCATCCAGTGAGTAAAAGTTCCGGAAGCTGTCTCCTGCTCCGTCACCTCACTCCTCTTTCCAACTACTTTACTCCCGCATTCTTAGCTCCGCTTCTCTCTCCATCATACCACTCTACCCTTCATCAGATATCTTATTCCTACTCATGAGGCCGGGAATGCACTAGTGGCTCTTCTGGGATAGAGTGTATACATGGGCGGCGGTGGCCATTTCCTCTCTGATGGCTCGCCTGCTCATTCGTTTCTCAAATATGCTTAAATAAAGAATCGATTTTCATATCGAATTAATTTTCAAAATTTTCTTAATCAAATTTTTAATGAAAATTTTCTAAATCGATTCCCCGGTAATCTCAAAGTTATTAGAACAATAAAATTATAAAAACAAGTAAAGTAACTATCGCATCACTATTTTCGAATATATCCAAACTTAGCTTTATGTAAGAAAATCGATGATTTTCATTGAATTGAATGGTTTTTTTTGTCATGATGATATAATGTTTCTGGGATTAAATCAAAAGATAAATTATGTATTAGTAAAACCATTTGATTGGTTGAATGATATACGTTTTTATTTTCATTTTTTAATTACGTCAATATAAAGTATAAACAAAAAAAACTATGAAGAGTAATTTGTTTAATATATCCGGCACTGGCCTCTTTGTCACAGTTTTGTTTGTTGGATATATCCGACAACGGCCATCAAAGAGTTAATAAATCTACATAACCGCTTTCTGTTGTTGCCATAAGGATCACGAACTGAAGATCTTATATTCAAAAAACTATAACTACATGTCTATACATTTATGTACACACGTGTATATATATATGATACATATTAGCTTTTACTCATTTCTGTTTGCGTCGCTACAAAATATCGATCGAGATTTTGATCTTCACTAAAACTAGCATGGTTTGATACCAACTTAATGCTGTACATTATGTCAGATTATCGTGAAATAAAAATTAATTAATTTTGCATTTTAGAATATAAAATACCAACAACACAGTTTTTAGAAAAAAGAATGGTAGAGCCATATTATGATCAACTTGGCTGTAGCATGAAAATGAACCGACGCGCCCAGTGAGATACCACACTCTTACAGAATACAGACGTGAAGTAACAGTTTTCGTTGTTGTACTTCGTCCAATAAGTGAGAATTCCTGTGGCTCAGTCTCCTTTTCATCGCTCTAGTCCTTCATCCTCAATCCCTCTTCTACCAGATATCTTACTCTTACTCCATGATGACGACAAAAAACACTGGTGACTCCTCTGGAGTTACGAGGATCGATCATGTTGAATTGCACTGAAGACACTTAGAAAAGCAATGTATTAGTTCTATATGAACATAAACGCCTCGTAAGGACGTCTGTAAAGGTTAGACAAGTCGTACTTAGGTCAATTATATAACGAGATGTCTAGACTGAGCGTAATATGAGTTTAATTAAGTTTTAATGCTTTGAAGAAATTCAAGCCTGCACGGCACTCTTTAATAGTCGAGTATTGAGGAAAAAGAAAAATATTGAGACGATAAGCGTGGATAAAAAACAAATATCTTGAAGTAGTTACGGAGCGCCGATATGTTACTTACTGGTACATAGATCTCTGTCGAATGCGGTGTCATGATGGCTGTCGAAATGAAACCAAAACTGTCGAAGAGTCATGGAACTCAAATTTGGTATATGAATTTATACATTTGCACTTCTATACTTAAGTATTTTTGTAACAAAATATGTATAGAATTATATCATCACTTGTTTTCTATTACAAATATTTCAAGTAGTTTATTTTGTTCAATTGTAGTAATTTGTCCACTTTCTTACATGTTTCTTTACATTTAAATACGAGTTTTTCACTTTTCCACTTTTAAATATATTGGCATCGAAGGCGTAGCTTTAATGTTATGGAGAACGTTTCTTTTTATTTTATATTTAATATGGCCAGATCTTTACTAACTATATACATAATTATATACTTAACTTACTTACTTAACAATAATTAACTTTATTGCTTAGAATTATTTTTTCATGGAATTCGTAGCTCTAAACAGTCACCAGTTTCATTTGCACGTTTCTGCGATTTTGTTATAAAAAATATGACCGAGAATCAAGAGATAATAATAATAAAAAAGCCTTTTACAAAAAAGCTGCTAGAACCTTGAGCTTTTCTCCGCGCACGAGCAGGATTTTACATAGGACGTCTAAAAGGAAACGGCGTGACGCCGCGCCGACGAGCCAGGGGAACAAAAGCTCCCGTTTTTTCTATTCGCAGGTACCGTACACGTGTGCTTCCATTAAGCTTTATTAAGATTCCTTTTTTGCTATAAATTTCTTGAAAATCTAGATCCTTTGAATTCTTTGCATTACACTGAGGAAGATTTTGATTACGAAAATTAATGATGCCTTCTTGGAATATTAACGTAATCGAAATAAATATCTTCTGTTATGTCTCTTGAAATCGATTTTGGTTTTCCAGTTTCAGTATGACGAACTACATGTCAGTGTAGTCAGAATACATGTCTCTTATCAAGTATTTAATAGGGCATTGGAAGTTTTCATAAAATTAGAAAAGTTATAACTTTAATCAATTTTTTAAAATGGGGACTTTATTAGATGACGTTTCCAGATCTAAGCTTGAAAATAGTCAGACGTCGTATGACCATTAAAAATATTTTCCATTTTAATTCTCTTATTTTATATGAGTGTTTAAGATATACGCCATAATAACACTTATTCAGTGTAAAATTTAAATGGTTACTTATTATGCACCACCCGATACCGTCCTTTACAAGCAAGACAGACGGCCTTATTAATATTGTACATTGGCACCATTTTGGTAAGAGATATTAGAAATAATGCGCTTCCAATCTTCTCATATTGTACAGCACTGAACGTAAAATAACTTAAGCACAAACTTAAAAAAAGTTTGTGGAACTATATTAATCACTCGTCTCTCGAATAAATACTGATTCAACCCGTAAACGTCCTAAATATCATGAACATGAAAACGCTTTACCATGCTAAATTACACTATTATTGAATTTGGTCCTAAGCGAACAGGAACAGGAACCGTATCATTTGTCAGTCAAACCCTAAAGGGAATTGGTCAAACTGTAACAGCAGAAGTCAAACTCTTAAGTTGAATTCCAAACATTTAAGGCAGTTCAACGGATTGGTACTACAATAACATAGAGAACACGAGACCGCAGGCCGCGTGTTACTCTAAATTAGTGTATCAATCAATAAAGGCATCTATTGGTATAGCCGGCGCACAGCCTAGGCCCGGCAGATGTTTACATTAGGTTTAAAAATCTTTTAGATTAGTTTTATTATTGTATACTGCTTACGAAGTATCACTCGACATAATGTTATTTTATTTATATAAAAGTATTTGTCCGTTAATTTCATTCATAGCACTACATTAAGAGTCCACTCGCTTATGCTACAGAAAAATGAGCAAAAATACGTATATACCTGAACAACAGTTAAAATATAAAAATTCAAAAACAAATTGGTAGTATTATAATATTATGATTACTTAGGAAAAAAGGCACCTTCATTCCCCAGCCGAGTGAGCGTCGGGCGCCCCAAACGGCGGGCTAAACTGTCCCTAACTACGCTTTTGTAGCTTCAATTTGTTCGTAGCAGCGCTGCAATACCGTTTACTGTTATATAACTACTAGCTCCTTATCATGGCTTTGCTCGGATTCTTTTGTGGTTTTAGCGAGTTTCGAATAGTTGTTAATGATGATGCATTCGCCTTATTCTCGTACAATTTAACATACTTCCTCTTTAAATTATTTTTTTTTAATAATACCTAAAAGCTTATCTTTTGTTTTTATTTCTATTTACCCTGGTAGCCTGCTACCTAAAGAATTAGAAACAGACGCACTGCTGGTGTGGATATCGTCTCTCCCGTATTAAGAATCTTTTTAATACCTCCATGGTCGACTATTACAACTGCTTTTAGAAAGTTGAGACTATGTTTGTTGTTGAATCTAAAAGAGCTTCAAGCTCTAACCATGAAATTCTTTAATATTATCCACGCTGCGTTAACGCTTAAATTAACTTAACAGACAAATCGTGTCTTATATACTGTACATGTAGTATTTAAAATGTTATAAGAAAATTTACATATTAGGTCAATATCTTGCATTAAATGAAATTAAAGATAACCAGAGATTTGAGCAGCTGATCGAAAAATATATCTTAGGCGGTCTTGTCGCTATAATATATAATAATGTTTTATTATTCGATCAGGGTAAATAATATTCATTATATTTAAATACTAATGACGTTCTTATTTAAAAAAAAAAACGTTCAAAGTCACATACCGCCCGAGTTACAAGAGTTTTGGAAATAAATAGCCGAAGACGTAAATTCGCCCCCAGAAGGCGAATCGACGAGGAACCTACGTAAAATTTCTCAACGATTTCCCGAGGCAGTGAGTAGTGCGTATTAGGGTCAGTTAGGGTCAGTTTTACCCAACCCTTCGGATGCATATTCATTGTATAAATTAACGGCGTTGATCCCCAATAAATAACGGAACGATTTCCTTCCGAGCCCTCTCTTTGTGCCCGCGTTACCCTTTCGCAGGGCATTATTCTTAATAAACTTTGTCGCCGCTCATTGTAGTTTATCGCTGATACAAGGATTACGTTTCTGTGATGTTTATTAATGTTATGTTTATACAATTTATAATTTATCGCTTTATCCATTTTAGGGCTATTAAAGTATACTTGTAGCTTTATTTTAAATCTAATGGATTTTGGTGCCGTATCAGGTTTTCTTCAGCTTACGTGGCATGCTTTCACACAATCTCTTTATTTCAAACTAGCTTTCTTTGGATAAAGAATCAATCACTTCATCACTTCTGTCGCTCTTACTTTCAATGATAATCTTGACTTGGGTTCTATTTTCGATTTCGATTTTGCCTTGACTGTGTTTCATGATTTTGCTGTCGTTCTTTAGAAGGACAGCGAAATTTACTTCAATTCTAATTTCGTTCTCGATTTTGATTCTGGTCTCGCTTTTATTATTATTATTATTATTTATTCTAAACACACGCCTGTCACTCATCAGGATGGACAGAGGTCAGAGATTTTTAGCTGGTAAGGACGATCTTTGTATATCTCTCTTGTTTCACTGACATCCGTTAATCTTTTAATGCAAGTTCGTCGGTTTCGGGTGCTTAGAATTTAGCCCTTTTTTCATATGCCACCAATTTGATTTGCTTAAAAAAATTAATCATTTATGGAACATGCTGCAGAGAAGAAAGACAAATTGAGTAACACATCTTCACAATTATAATGTTTGTGGCTATAGATGCGGTGGAAATATCCAGAATTAACGTTTTCCGGAACATCAGAAACGCAGAGCGAGTGGTTTGAGCTGGCGAAAAAATAAAACTTAGTGGGCTAATAAAACTGTGGTGAGGAATAGAACATCGCACGTTTGAGGGAAGCACTAATGACACTAGGCCATCGTCGTTATACGTATGGATAAAATAGTTTAAGTCTAATAAACTGATAGAAAGGTAAACTTTTTAATTTTCTAAAGAGTTTATAATGATATATGAAACGACACTCCGTCATATAGTATACAAAATAGAATGACCGATGGACAATTAATGGTCAATGTTTATATAGGCAATTGGGAGATAGGCAATAAGTCTTCAACTTTTGAATTATTTTGAGTAAATATAGCCTATGTGAAAGTAAACGATTAGTCTGCCAAGTTGAATATACCATTTAGGCCCTCAATTAAAGAATACATTTGTATGTAATTAATCTGCGGGTTTAAGGTTCGAATCGTTTTAACTAAACGAAAATAGTCGTATATTAATTTACAATTATTAAGCTACGTTTGTCTACTGAAAGCACCAAAAGGAGTGATTATTAATATTTTTCAGCATCGTTACATTTAAAGTAATGTCAATATTTATATAATTCTAAAAAAAAAAACATATATTTTTCTGTCGATTAAGACGATACAAATTAAATAACATATCTGGCTAAAAGTATTTTAAATTATTTATAAAACTGTATATGCTTGCAAAAACAACGATTTCATCAGGCTAATGTTTTCCGATACTCAATACTGAATCGATCATTGATATCATTTGAACTTTATCTTGACTTTTGAACTCAACCAATTTTCATATTCTGTACTAGTACATACAATCAAAACAACCTATGCCTCAATTGCGTAACTCTGCGAAAAATGATATTTTTTTTATATAGGAAAGTATTTTTAAAATCAATTTAAGTAAACCGGTTCGAAATGCGGGCGAAACCGCGTATTTGTACTGTCTATAGTATTTGTGTCATAGTAAATGCAAATACTAAAGTTAGTACATATTTTTAGTCCGAGAAGTTCAGTCTATACGCGACTTTACATGGACTAAACTTCTCGCGATTATTTCGATTATTGCTTTAGTGTGGTTATATATTTTTTTAACTTACCGCTACGAAAATTGAAAAATTTTCCATAAAATTGGAAAATTACTGTTTTCACCCCGATTTTAGAAAATTAAGTTTTCAACAGATCGTCACGTTTCAGAATCCTAACAATATATTTCGACCGTTTTCCGAGTGGTGTCTCTGTGTTTGTGTGTGTGTATGTGTGTGTAAGCCTTTTATGACATTTGAACTGATTAACCGATTGAAAAATAGTTTGTTACGTTTGAAAGGGATTCACTCAAATTGAACTTTCCGGAACGTTGAATTAATTTGGACCAGTACATTTTGAGGAACCTCGAAAATAAAGCTTTCAGAAAAATGTATATTTGAAACAACTTTTTAGACTAATGTACCGATTAGTTGTATGGACTACCGTAAACTGCATAAAAGTCAATTAATTTGTTCAAGAAATGTTAGAGAAAAATTTTAAAACGTTTTTTTTTCAATAATTTGTATTCTGCTGTACAGATAAATTCAATTATCTGTCCAATTTTTCTTCTTAAAAAAACAACGTTGATCGTTGTTAAATACATTAAAATCGGTTAGATTGTTAAATACATTTTGAAGAAGGAAAATTTAAAAAAATGTATTTCAAGATATATTTTAAACTACTTTCCCGATAAATAATAAATGATGTCTACTTTTTTTGTTTAAAAAACAACGTCAGCCGTCGTAAACTGCATCAAAAGTTCATTGTTGAGATATTGTTAAGGAAGAATTCGAAAAAAAAATGATTTTTTTCAAAATAACGAGTGCAATTCTTTATGTATTGATGTCTGGTATTTGCTCGTCTTCTTCTATTTAAATAATCTGACTGCTGATCAAAATCAAAAGTGTATTTCAAAGAAATTGTAATCGAAAATTAAAAAAGGATTTTTTTAATATATGCGGATTTATGTATTTAGCTCGAAACGTATTAAGACTGTATTTTTGAGCTCAGAAAGCTTAAAAAAGCAACAAAATACCAATAGCGGAAAGTTACAGGGAATTCCTAAACAGTCAAGCATTTTACAGATTTTATTAACACCTATATCTTTCGATACCATATCATGCAATAAAATGTAATAATTACTCATCTTCAGGATGCAAGCTGTCTCTTTCGCAAATTTCATCAAATTGGTCATAGATTTTAGCATACAACTATAAAAAAACATATAGATTTCAGATACATTTTCTATTCTTTCGAACTTTTGCCAGCAGCACCGCCCTCCTAAAAAGATTTGTATCTATTGCGTCGCGGCTCGCGCGGCCGCTCCCGCACCGCCTGCAGGGCGTCGCCGGTCACATCCTCGCTCCTGATTTGTTTGAGTCTCGTTTTGTTCTTAAGTAAAATTAACAATACCGGTCCTCATTAATTCCTCCTGCGCCCCAAAAGACCAACTAAATTAATTAGAGAAAACTAAAAATATTAGCGAAATCGGACGAACTTTCATGATTTTTAGCAATTTTCATAGAACTTTTACCCATGGAAACCTAAAAAAAATGTAAGCTACACCGTTTTCCTTGCAATCTATTTGACAAATTTCCTTCAAATCGGTCTAATTATAAGGGTGCTTATTAATCTCACAGAACATAAACGCCCAACCATAAGTCACTCCAAACACTCACTCTGTGTTAATAAGAAAAAAGTCCGCAAATTAAAAAAAATATTCAAACTTAAAAAAGTTCTTAATAATTCTCACGGATCTCAAACAAATCTTTATTGTATATTCCAATGACTTTCAGCTATTTTCATACCACATTTTATTGAAAACAATTAAACTATGAGATTTCTTAGTGAATCTCACGGAACCCAGATTTATTTTATATACTTTTATTGGCTTTCTACTATTTTCATACTACACCTCATTAAATCGGTCAGCTTATAAGGGTACTTAGTAATTTCCAGGAACCATAAAAAAATCAAACGGTTGATAGTTTTTATTATATATACCGTTCGTTCATTTGTACTTCGTCCGTATGGAGTTTAGAATGAATTGCAACATCCTTTATATTAACTGATTATGTCATCCCCATCCCACTCCGCATGCTCGATTTCAGTTTTGCTTCTGATATCGACAGACCGACTTTTATGCCATTTTGACAAACTATCTAATTTTTAAAGAATTTTCAATTTTTAGACAACAACCCTAAATATTTCCGGAATAAAAGTACCCTAAATATAGCACTGTAAGCTCCTTTACTTTCTAGTGAAAGCCGCATCGTGATAGATTAAGTTGTTCTAAAGATATCCAGGACAAACAGAAAGAAATAGATAATCTTTTTTCGTACAAACAAAGTATGAAAGGAAATTACCTATTGCGAACACAACAAAAAAGGATTCCAATAGGTTAAGGCGTTTTTAAGTTTTAACGATACTAACGAACAATAATGGCTTTATAAACATAATATATATTTAATGCATTATCCAGGTGATTTCTCCCTCCACAACAGACAGAAAGCTGAAAGAAATCACCTGAACTGAAAATGTACGCAATTAACGAAGAATAGAAAAATATTAACAGATTCATCAAAGTTAAAAGAATACGCTGCTATTGTCATCTTCTAAGAAAATATCTACGCCATTTATTTAAGTACACTTCACAAGAAAAAGAAGTTGACCAGTCAACTTAAATACGGGAGGACTCGCTTCAGTAATACTTATAAGAATTCAAAAGTGCTCCATATTGGTCATAACAAAGTAGAAATGAAAAAGACTTCTGATGAATCATACCAACTTTGAGAAACTGGCTCTGATAGACCTGCATCCGGTAAAAAAGCAAAGAATAATACAGTGGGAATAAGGACAAGGCAAAGAAACAAAAAGGAAAGATTTACTCTTCCCCGAGTCATTTATTGACACATTACAACATCTCCGGATAAAAGTTGCACAAATGCCGACTGGCTGTACACTCCTTTCGTATATTTGCTTTTCCTTCGGTGTATCAGAAGAAAGGGGGGAGCCCTTTCAATCATTTCGACTGACTGAAGGTCGAACGAATGACAATGATGATGAATTAGGCGATGTTTTTATTATTATGACAAAAATAAATCGTGGTACACGAGGCAGGCTCTTCAACATCCCAGTTTAATGTCCATTCCACTGCCTAACAAAATAAAAATATCTAACGTTTATTTTTAGGGAAAATACTGCATACCCTGCAAAAGCAGGACGGGCGGTGAGTGTCGGAGTTAGACGAATAACATTCCTAGTTCGATAAGCTCGGAGCATGGGCGGCCTGTGCTTATCGAGTCGGCTTATCGAGTCCGCCCACGCCGCAATCGATAGGATCACCGCCTTGTATTACCTTCAAATCGTTACACTCGATGAAATATTCACTTTTACGATACGTGCTATAATATTTTAGGTTGAGTTGTGCAACTCAATTGGGTAAAGTTCCAAATGATTTAAGAATGACAATAAAAATGTGCAACAATGAGTGAGCTCGCAAATGATAATAATAAGATGTTAGCCAAACAAACAAGGATGTTTACGACCCATAATAAAATACAATCAAAAGTTTCGCAAACACATACAAATATTACAGACTCAATCATATTTGCATATTATTTGTAAGCGGTTTTTGAGCGGTAGTGGCTCAGCGAAGCGCAAAAGCGCAGCCTTCGAAACGCTAGGTACTGAGTTTGAACCTGGCCACGGACGAACCGACCGATCAGTTTTTAACGTAAGCGATATCAAACCACTCGCTGCGCGCCTCAGAGAGCACTTTGATGACGACGGTCGTCAGAGCGGCAGCCACCTCGCACTGAATGCGTTTGGATGGGACAAGCCCAGCTTCTCAGTCTGAAATAAAAAGCTTCAACAATGCTCTGGTATATATGTGGCATATTTCGGATACATTATCCGCAGACTCTATTATAGTATTTCTTTATTTATGTATGTTCTCCTATAATTTAATGATTACAAGCAATTCTTGTTAGTCTAAATATGTCAATATTGCATTCGATACAAGAAAGTATCTGTTTTCATTAGGTTTCTCTGTTATAAATTAATAGTAACAAACTTGAAATGATTAGAAAAAATGTGCACGAATTCAGGTTATAGAATATAAATAATTATACAGGTAAACAGATTAATAAGTTACGGTCTAGATAAGACTTTATTAAATAGTACTTTGTCGTTCACATATGAAAAGAAACGTAATTAGTTAATTATTTTAAGTTTCAATAGTTCAAAAATTAGTTAGTCTATGTTGAACTTCATACAGTCGTTCACAAAAGAAAAATCCATATCAAGGTATACGTATACCTATGTATGTACACAGACAAGGCTATAAAGAAAGCTAATTTAATTTTGTCTCAGAAGCTTACTTCGGAGGCTTTTACAGAAAAGCGACCGGATTCTTTTTATATAGAAGTGTCGTTGTTCTCGGCGACGCAAGAATGAAATATGAATAATTTAAGTGACATACGTTCGAGAAAAATAAATTACCTTTTACCTCATAAGGGATGTAGTCATGCGTTTGACTGCGTATATAAGTCGAGAAAGTAGGTCGGATGGAGTGGATCTGAGAAGCGAGCGCCGAAAGTGGATGCGGTATATCAGATTTGATTTCCGATTGTGCAGTTGCAACAGCTATGCATCACATCGACGGATATTATACTTATAAATGAATTCATATCCGTATAATAGTAATCCATGACGACATTTGCTTAAGCACTTTCACATCAACAATAATTACTTCACTTTCCAACATTTTTTCTCAAAAAGCCATCAGTCATAGCTACCAGGGTGTCAAGAGTGTTAAAACTACTTACACGGGCGCCCCAACCATCTCTCAAACATCCATCTAATCAATAATTTAATTCATTGGATGAGGATTCGTATTAGAAAATCAGAATCGAGGGTCAGGTTGGTCAATTGTTGGTTTGCATGCTGCATGGTACTACACGTCACCGACAAGCGTATGACTTTACAATTATTTATATTTTAATACTTATTGTTTGTTTTTTTATGTGTTAATTGTAGGTATCAACCCAACAATGAAATGAGGACACGAACCGAGCCCTGGGACGCCGATAACAAACTCAGAAAATTCATTCATGAACACGTTGACCTTTAATAGAAATTTAAATGTACATCCGATGGCGATTGAAATTTGTTACATACTTTTGCTTCAGATCTTAGTTATTCAAGTGTAAGTGCGTGCCATCTCACATTATTTTATTGCACCTCGAAGGATTTTCATTAAAAAACGATGTCCACATAAGCGTACGTTTATGTCACGGTTGAAGTGATATTTAAAACGAATCTTTATTGTTTTGTGCTTTTTATTCTATTTTTAGAAATAATGAATTTATATTCACGTCCATTTTCCAGAGCAATTAGAAAACATCACAGATTTGCATACCTCTCTTGTTCCAATGATATCGATCAAATGTTTTCGTCGGTTTCGAATACTCTAAAATATGAGCCATCTGTAATGTGCTATCGATTTCGCCTAAACGTGGGGCGCACTATAAGTTTCTGGAACTGGTCACTCAAATAAACAATATTTAAAAAGTAATTACCACTTTTGAAAATGGAACTCTTTGGCCGTAGAATATAATTTGTTTCGTCATTGTGAAAATTTCCGTAGTTTAATTTTTTACGATTTTAAGTGCAATTTGACAGCTGAGCCGAGCCTCGCTCGGATTCGAACGGTTTTTGTTCAATGAAACATCGTGCAAGACGACTATCAATGATTGGTTTGCAGAATTAAAGCGCGGTCCTGTCAATCTGTGTGACCAATTTAGTGATGGTCGCCCATCCACCGCCGTGAACAACAAAAAGATCGATACCCTGCGCCGTCTGATCGAAACAGACAGGCTACATACCTGTCTGTTGGCATGACATGAGTTTCGGGCATCCTTACGCATAGCCATGACTCAAATACAATTTATCCTACACAAACATTTTGAGTAAGAAAAAGCTGTGTGCGCGGTGGATCCCACACAATTTGACTGAGGCTCAAAAAACGGACTCCGTCACTGTGCAATGCCATGCTTACCAGATTCAAGAAAGGGGCGTCAAATTTAGTGCAAGACATAGTGACAGATGAAGAAACATGAATTTGGTGCTACGACCCCAAAACAAAGCAACAATCGACCATATGGCTCTATCGAGATGAACTGAAACCAACCAAAGTTTTTCATGAGTGAATCGCCTCTAATCGGACGATTGTTTTTTTTTAATACAACTAATCACGTGACTACTTTTGTTTTGGAAACTTGTCATACCGCGAATAGTGATCGGTATACGTTTTTGTATATGTATTTCATAAATCGGTATTTGTTTAATGGAAGTTATTGAGAAACTCTGTTAAAATAAACATAAACGTCGTATCATCTTGCAACACGATAATGCGTTTTCACACAGTTAAACAGACAAATAAATATTTGAAAGAGAAAAACGTAGACCTTATGAGGAATCCTGTATACAGCCCCGATCTGGCACCTTGTGACTTTTTTGTTCCCAAAAATTTAAAAAAAATTACACAGTTTACGATTTTCATCACCAAAAGAGGCCATCGAAGGGTTTGAAAAACATGTTTCCGAGGTCACAAGGACGAGTGGCATAAATGTTTTCAAAATTGGTTTATTACTAAAAAAATGTGCATTTATGCTAACGGAGAATATTTTGAGAATCAATAAACTCACTTTTGGCCATTCGTCGTATTTTTTTCTCATTACTTATAGAAAATTTCAGTACGCCCTACGTATAAGAATTTCTAAGACGCCTCTTCTCCAACTTTCATCCACTCTAATATTCTTTCATGTTTTATGTATAAATACTTAATTATCACATTACAAATATTATTATATTATCATTATACAACGATATTAATAATAGTTTATTTACTTTAAAACACTCTAATATTTTAAGAAAATAAAATGTATGTCACTCGTGTAAACTAAATTTTCATAAGCTTTGAGATATCAAAAAACAAAATAAAAAAAATATTTGGTTTTTTTTATAATGAATATTTCATATTGAAATATAATAAGAATTGTTTAGGTATATTTTTGTCTTTTAGTATGAAGAAACCAAAAAATATTTATTTACATGCTGCACATAACTGTAGAAGAAAAATATTAGAAGGGAGTCAGTAGAGGCCCAATGATGTAAACTTGTGCATGTCGGCACTTTTTTTAATCCACGTTGTTAATACTAACTCAATTTGAATTCTAAACTTACTTTTCACCCCCAAACCATTGCTATTAGTTTTACTTTAAAAAAAATAGAAGCAGTTTTTCACAGCTATAACAAATTCTAACTAATCAATATCAAATAGCAGTTTCTTAGAAAACTAGACCTAATATGCAAATAAACAGACTTCGATATTTTTCAATTGAAGTTGTTTTTTCATATATTTATAATTATGAATTTTTATATGCTTCATACAAAATTTTGGTGAAGGAATAACACTTGAAAAATTTTTTATAATAAGTAATGTAATGATAGTATCTTGTGGTAGTACTCACATAACAACTGAATCACTGCCTTTAAATAACTTAATATTGTGCTACATAAATTATATTTAAAAGATAAATGCATTTTTTTTTCAAATTAATTTTGGTATCGCGTCATGAAGTTCTTAAAGTACATTGGCATATTTCATCTCGAACGAAATGAAGTTGATTTTTAGGCAAATAAATACGTCAATATGAACAGTGTTTATTTGCTTCCACCATAAAGCTGCAGAGCGTATAGTCTTTTATTTTGAATAGGTAAAAAAGTGAGTAATGAAAACTTTAGATCGGTAAATCCGCACTGAGTCTGTCTGGTTGTGGAGGGACTGTCTGTGGAAACGCGACTGCGGCAGTTGTGAGAGCTTTGTGGAACCTACACACTTTTAAAAGAGCTTCTGACTAGTTAACGCTTTGAGCCGGCAGCCGTTCGAATGAATAGGTCGTCGGAGCTTAGCTGTGTAACCGCACCGGAAGCCGTTGGCAATTGACGTCAACTGCCACGTAGTTTAGCATCGGGTGCTGCACTACACACATTTTCAGGCCTCGTTTGAGGTTTGACGATTTGAGAGCATTCTAATAAGATAACAACAAAGCGACCGCCCGCAGTTACGACAGGGTGACCATAAAAATATTAGTACTGGCAATTCCGGATACTAGATACACTCGATTTCTAATTTGAATTCATCGATCTTATTGTATTATTTTGTAAAGAAATACTAAAAATCCGCTTGAAAGTGGAGAAATATCATTTTTATGTTCCGTTATCGTCCCTGATGATAATCCTCTCACGTTCAATGCTATGTTATAAACTCACAAAAATTGTTCTTATAGTTATCTAACGTCTTTAAAATTGTTTAAATATAAAGTGAAATATAAAAAAAAATAAATAGAACAATGGAACTTAAGAAATTTTATATACATGTAGCAAATGTGAAAAGTTGTGAGATGTGGGTATAATAAAAATATGTACAGGGATAATTGCTACAATATCATTGTAATTTAATTTTATACGAACACGAAATAATACTTATAAGTTTACACAATCTGTATTTAGTGTTTCTCTAAAAATTTTGTAGCCTTCCAGGTTACGGGCCCATAAAAAGGGATATAAAAAGTACATTTAATTTAACGTTCGCGTTTTTAATTTTAACATTAACGAGCGAAACTTAATTAAATATTTAATTAAGCGACGCTAATTGAACATAAATGCTTCACGCTCGCAGTTAATTAAATAGTACGGGAGCCGTTCGCACATCCGAGCGCCGGGCGACGTTGAACGATGATCCGCGCCGAAGAAAAATGACGCCAAAGCTCATATTCTTATGCTAATGCGTTGTCACTCAGTCGGCGCGCCGCCGGCGAATTCGTGCTCCGAAATTTGTGTAAACGCGCCGCCGCCGCCGCCGATATCGCTACCCGATGAAATATTATTCGTGGCTCCGTGGCGTTCGCTTCCGAGCGCGATGTTTGCTCGCCCGGTTCGTCGCTGCTGCGCGCGAGCGTCGCGTTTACGGCGTGCGCGTCACGTGCCGGCATTGGATACGGAGGTCGAGAAACGGTCTCTGTAACGTTAATAATGTGATAAAAGTACTATAGATGCTGAAAATTTAAACTTTATAAACAAGGGTAAGCGATCATATTGAAGTATCAAGTTTTCTGGTGTGTTCAATTCAATGTATTCACTCGATCTATTTGTTTATTATTAAAACGGAATTTCATACTTTACGCTGTATATCGGTTTACGAATTTTTGAAAAGAAAATTCATTGGCTTCGATTCGATAATCGGTAATTGAACGAGAATTAAGAGTGATATTTCAGAGACTCGTTACGTTTAAACGTATTTCGTTACATGAAAGAAAGATATTACGTAGGAAGAGGAAGAAGAAAAAGAAGAAAAAGAAGAAAAAGAAGAAGGAGAGCTATGCATTTTGTGCTATGGAAATGAAACAAAAGCGAGCTACATATACATATCTATACAAAGCGATGGAATAAGTTATAGTCGCGCATGCGCATCTAGCAAGTCTACGCGTCAGACACTGATTACGAACGGCGGAGCTAGGACCCGTGATGGAATCGATAATTATTGGAGCAAAGATCCCTATCACGTGTTTAGTGGATGAGAGCTATACGGAAAAAAAGTGTCCGCCCGACACTTAGAGACAGAGAGACGAAAGGGAGAGGCAGGGTAAACGTGCGTTGGCGCCGGGGGGCGACTGCTTCTCTAGATTCGTTTAGTATCTTAGTTCACAATGTACGTCTACGTATAGCTATATTACTGCAGTGTAGACGAGCGGCGGGTGCGTAAACTGTATACATATACGCCTATACACTATAAATATATTTCTGTAGTGTGTACGTGTCAGCAGTATATTCGTATATGTGTTAAATGTACTAATTACATTTATAACTTAATTATATTTTAATTAGTATAATTAGTAATGAAATGTTTATTTTTATAAATTTATAAACAAAAATATACAGAAAAAACATTAAATACAATTTTATTACCATTCCTTCATTGTCTTTGTTATTTAATAATAAATAATATATATAACGACAGGATCTTTGTTTTTACTGGATATCCCACGAAACCTGTCTTTAAATTTCATTGTATTTTATGATTTTTTGATTTTTACGTTAGTTTTCTGTACTTATTTGCTTATTTACATGAAGAGTTATTATCTAAGTATGTTTTACCATAAGAATTTTATTAACAATGATCCTACTAAGTTTAAGAAGTTTCATTTCTATATTGTGCAAGTACCGCGAGCGCATTTTTTTCATGACCATTTCATTTGACAGCCGTACCCAGACAAAAGTCTTTGTTCGCGCGTATACCTCCAGCTCGCTCAAAGTACGCTATTTATTAGCTCTCGCTCCCCATTTGCTAACTTAGTCATAACTCGGTGGCGGGTAGTGATGTTTGCGCGTTAATATTTAAAGCGGCGGTCCGCCGGCGTACGAGACGTCGCCGGCGCGCGTACGCAACTGCGTACGCCCGTCCGTTTTACACATTCGCTTGTACGCGACAAACGCTGATTTATATCTGGTTTGTGCGATCCGGGGGCCCCGGATCGCACGGTTTAGCGGCTATTTCACGCTATGTACATAACGTTCAACGCGTGCGTATGTTACAGGCTTCTATTTAACTTACTGCAGAGTTGTGTGGTCGTGCACAAGTTCTCACAGTCTTGTTGGACAATTTTGACCTGATTCCTCATAGATCTACGGTTTATAAGTTTTGTAGTAGTGTACAATACGATTCAAATTTAAATGTTATAATAATTGATTCGTGAAATTCTTGTATTAAGTTTTTTTTTTTGTATGAACGAAAAGCTATAATTTTTTGTCTAATCCATTGAATCGCCAAAAAGTCCAATCGTCTGCGAATACCAAAATAACAATATTAAATCGATTACGTAAAATGAGGTCTAGTAAGACTACTGTTGCAGATTTCTGATATTACAGTTTCATCAACTAACGCAAGATGAACTTTTTCACGTTTCGGTTGGCTTGAATCGATTCCACAACTACGAATAGTGGGGCTTTATAGGTTAGGAAAATAAATTTTAGATAAAAATCTAAAAGATACATTCTTCAACTTTGAATAGTCTCAAGGTTATTATTCGAAAAATAGTAAGATTAAAATTATCTAAAAATGGTTCCGCGTCGATTGTTCAAAGTCCCGTATAGACACGTTCTGAACTTTTTAATCAATACTCACACATAGAAATATATTTTTTTTGTACACGTATAAATAAGTATATCTTTACGTGTATATATATATATACTAGCAGAAGCTAGTAAGCTTTTGCTAGAAGCTTCTGCTGGTGGCCTCGATTGCGTGGGCATATAATGAATTTCTTCAAATTCCTACATCGACCGATCACCGTGATCATTAGCGTAAAAGTTACCAAAACTTATCATCTGATATTTAATATCTATTTGCATACTAAAATTTGTACAAAAGAACGTATTTTTATACTAATAAAACAATTATCTACATCTCGCAAGTAGTTCTCGAAATATACGTATACAAATTATTTAATGTGTTTCAAAAAATTGATTTCTCAATATTTGAAACTGCACAATCTAGTATGCAAAATGAAATAAATCTTGTCCCAGGCAACGACGCAAGGTAGCTTGCGTCATGAAGATACGGTTAGCCGTACGTTAGAGCAGCGACTCGGCAACCGCCTGTTGGCCGGAGATAGCGCGCCCTGATGTATACACCTCTAAATTTTTATTAGTGTGAGCGCGGCGCGGGCGGCCAGCTTTTGTTCTGAGTTGGAATTCGGAGGTTGTTTCTTTCGCCTTGTCAGTTTTTTTTTTAATTCATTTTAGAGTAAATTACTTCAAAAAATTTATTACAATGTTCATATGTTCACAAAGTGTTCCCATTATTAACGCACCTCTTAACAGAAAAAATTATTGTACGTAGACGTAACATCTACATGTGTGTATAGCTTTGCAGCGACGTTATATACACCAAGGTCCCGATTTTGGTTGATTACGTATTCGTTGGAACTAAAAAGTGAAAGAATTCATTCGAGGCGCAAGCGGGCGGAGACGCGGGCGCAAGCTAGATGCGTTAAAGTGAAATTACCACGCCTCAGCGAAAGACGAAAGATATTTTAACAATGAAATAAAACGATCTAAATGCGCTGTGAATTGCTACAGTATGATAATACTTTGTCATAGGTTATTTAACTTTACGCATCGTTGATATAATCTGTTTGTGAGATTTATTAAACGTAATGTGATTCATCTTCAGTAAACATTGCGTTGGTTAATTTGGTGTATTCTTAAATAATTTAGTAGTTTCGGCAGCAAAGTAAAGTTATTTAGAATATATAAATACATTTTTTGTTTTAAATTCATTCACCAAATAGCTCTGTTACATGCTGATGTTAGCACGCAATTAAGTCGTGTACTTTTTTTTTAATTGACGCGCCAGGTGAATTATATTATTTTGTAGATTAATTTGTAAATTGTTTTGGAAGATTTTGTCTTACCTCGGGTAGGTACGATAATTGAATTGAAGAGTGCTTAATAAGGTTTGGAAGACGGAAGGTGGTAACGTACATTATATGATGTCGATGATGCTCGCACGGGTTCTTAGGTGTCCGCAGTCTAGGAGATCCTGAACAAATGCGTTTATGTGAATTTGAAAATAAGAAGGCGTGACCAACTAAATTATGCGTGGAGAAGTTCTGCTAAAATCATTTATCGATCGATACCGTTCCTCCGAGAGACCGGTCCAAATACAATGGCACCTACACGTTCAATACGACATTTGGTGTCAATACAAGGTAGACCGGTCCAAATACAATGGCAACTACACGGTCAATACGACATTTGGTGTCAATACAAGGTCAGGGTTGAGCGCGAACATCGTTTTGACCTGCAAAGTTCGAATAAACGGTTTATGATTGATCGTATAACAGCAATAACTTTATATAAAGTCGTAATGAACAAATCATCGATGACAATTCGGGAACATACCCAAAGGTAGATAAAGAGAAGGCACTTAAAGGTAAAGCAGGTACTTATAGAAAGGTATACAAATCAGCTGAGGCAGAAAACAAGAGTATTTATTTAATATCGAGTGCTTTCACATTTTTACTAAATAGTTAAAACAAATTTACCACTGCTTCAAAAGTACAGAAAGAGAAGCTACTAACTCATATTAAGTAAACACACACTACTTTACTTAATTTGAATTAGTAAAACACCGTATAGTAACACAATAGTAAACGTAGCGATAATTAACGTAAACAAATTTAAGTTCATTAATAAATAATTATTTGATTCAGAGCAGTAATAAGTTTTGTTTGCACGGTACTCCATTGCTGAAGCTTTCGTGTCTATGAGGAACATCCGTCGACGAAGGTTTTGTCAGAAATTGTCACTTGGAGGCACAAATCCGAAACCTTTACTCAATCATATACATGATGTGTGCTTTATTTCCCAATACTTACTTAAACAATATACAATTGTATTTAAATAATATTTTTCTTGATGTTCCAATACATAAAAAAATGAACATAAATCCGATGATATAAAATTTTATTATTTTCGTACTGCTGTTGCTGAGTGAAGACTGAGAAACGAAATAAATAGATAAATGTAGTAAATAATCATATGTATATATGAATAATGAAGGCACTTTACCAAGTGCCTTCATTATTGACTGTAAAATTAAGTACGCGAGCACATTTAGCCGTGTAACACAAATATTCGTATACAAACAAAAAAAATGTTTAAAATCTAAACATACATACATACTATTATATCATTACACTCGTGTAACTGGATTTTTCCCCCGTGAATCCGTCACGGTCGCTTTAACAGCTTTTGATTTAAGATTCGGGCAGCGGATCGAAACAGCGGCAAATCGCGGGCCGGAGCCCCGGGCGCCGGCGCGGCCGGGGAGCGCCGCGCGGGCCGAAAACAATGCGGCGGGGGCGCTTTTAATTAAAGAGACGCCGTCCCGGCCGGGCCGCGGCGGCGCACGATTTCGAATAACTCGTGCAATTAGTCAGACGTCATCGCCGCCGACGTCGACGCGTATCCCGAGTTGATTCACGTCGGGAGCAGACGTCTGATGTGTTTCCGTTTGGAGATTTATCTCGAAACTCATCGGTCGGACGTGATTGGATCGTATTTGTGATGTGTTCGATTCTGATTCTAGACTTATCAGTTTTTAACCGGTTAAATCAATACATATAAAGGAAATTTGGTACGCTCATAAGATCACTGTCGCAGAGGTTTTTCTTGAAAACTGTGTAATGCACAAATTTTGAATAATATTGTCTTTGTTGACATGCAAAAGCGTATTGCTGGTCAGGTATTAAAAAATATAGCTTAAGATATCCGCCAAGTTCGGTTCAAAGGAAAAAAAAGTATGAAAATTATTGTCATGACACTAAACATTTTTTTTATAAGTTTTAATTAATTTTTATTAATAATTTGATTCAAAGCTAGAAATGACAGTTACGCATGTCCTGACTTGCCAGGTTTCTAAAGATTTTATATGAGATACATACTAAATTGCAAACTAGAAGTACTACATGTTTTTAGACAGTTCAGTACTTGTTGTAAAAATAAAAAGAATAAGTCTTTATTTACGAATGACTCTTGACCCGTATAATACATATTTAAAAAAAATATATTGATACTAAATATTGACTTGTGTTAGTCCGATGTGCACTTTGCTAGTTCTTTTTATTAGCTCAAGATTCAGTTTTAAGCTGAAAATTACACCTTTAATCTAAGGAAACTATATTTCTAAGTTAAATTGTCAGATTTGCTTACGAATAAGTTTTTAATGGATTATTACACAATTCTGCAACTTACCGTGTAGGTATTTTCAGTTGATGACTATCAACAACGAAAATATATATATGCCATCATACGGGGGAAAAGCTTTTTCGTATTTTATAAACAAATTTAAGATATTTTTTATCATGTTTTATTTACATTTAATTATAGTTATATATATATATATATATATATATATATGAATGCTACTTTGTTCAACAACTTGTTGTCAATTTGTAGGTAATGACATAATCCCATTGCTGTAGAAACTTTAGGGCTTCTTATCAAGAAACTAAGACAAGTACTTTTAACACTACTCTCTTGATGTTAACCTAACACTACCTAAAAAACTTTGAAGAGACCGAAAGAGGTGAAAATCTGAGAGTGCAAGATTAAGACAATATAGTGGATGCATTGACACTTTTCATCTAAACTCTCTCAATATTTTCTAAGTGGCTAAAAATGTATGTGGTTTAGTGTAATCATGGTTAAAAACCACACCCTTTCTGTTGATCAATTCCGGCAGTTTTTTCTCTACTTCTTGGTTGATTCTCATCAGCTGTTGGCAGTAGGCATCTGAATTGATTGTTTTGCCCGGCGGTAAAAGTTTATAATGAATAATTCTCTTCCAATCTCACCATACACCGAGAATTGACTTATTGCGAGTTAATCGGGGTTTTGATATAGTCTGTGGAGCTTTTTTGACTTTTGACCATGATTTTTTCACACCTTCTTGTCGTAGGTAATTCATTTATCATCGCTAGTAATCAATCTTTGGAAAAACGGTTGGTTTCATTACATTTCAATAGAAAATCGCAAGTGAGTACTCGGTTCATTAAATTTCTTTCAGTGAGCTCGCGCGGGACACAAGTATCGAGCTTTTTTCTACATCCAGCTTTTTTGAAATGAGTCAAAAGTGTTTTGTGGTCAATTTCCAACTCTACAGCTTTCCAGTAAGAACTTGTATGCCGATCTTTCTTTACTTTTTCCTAAACGGCATCGACTTTATCCATAAAAGGTCGACCAGAGCGAGGTTCATGTTTGACATCAAAATTACCAGACTGAAAACGCTTCAACCAGTTTTGTGCTACTCTTATCGACACTTTATTAGATCTATTAAAGTCACAATTTTGTGTTTCATTTTTTCCTTTTTTGCAATAAAACTTAAAAATGTATTGTATTTCTAAGTTAGATTCACTCATTTTGGTGAACAAAAAAATAGCGGGACACCGTATTTACTTTTTATTCTATATTAAATGTCATATATTTAATGGTGTATAAACTAGCCAGATACAAACAGCACAACTAAAAAGATTTTATTGTAACTTTTTCCTCATAAAATACGAAAACCTTTTCCCCCTTCCTAATGTCTATATAAATTCGGCTATGAAATATTTGCATTTAAATACAAACGCGAATAAATATTGAAAAGTTTATATATTTCTATTTTCCGTTCATTCAATTTTAGTCAATAAGGTAAGTCAAAAGCACAAATCTGTGAGTTTTGTTTGAAACAATGTAGATGTTGTGGATGCCATATTGAGTTCGTCAAATTATATACTTATAGTGATGTATCATATAAAGTAACTTTCTAGTCAACAAGACTGAGATAACTTTGTGGACTATCGCGTTGACTCACATTGTAGATCCGACTCCCAGATGTAATTTTCGATTTATGAGCGCACACGAAGTCAGGCGTCTAGTCTTCGAGAACTTACCAAATATAATAGATACTTCTAGTTTGCGTGATGCTGATTATTTTTATAATAAGTCTTCATTACCACAGTGCAATGACATCTTCTCATGGTCCGTTTCAGTTCTTGGTCTCTTTCAGTTTTAGGACTCTTAGACCTTAACCCTGCACGCTAGAGATGATAACAACCTTTATCATCAAAGCAGTGACGACTTGCTTATCCAGCTGTCTCAAGTGCGGAGCAAGGTCAAATTAAGTTAACGGTTTGATTGCACGCAGTGAGGGTCCAAATGCGGTGGCTTCTCATCCGAAAACTACATCTAAATAAATTGATGATCTTAATCATAATATTATCAATTTACTTGTAAGTTCTTTATAATATATAGCAATTCTCAGCTAACACTTTGACAATTGTATGCATACAGCACCTGATTGTATTAGTTACATGATGCGTTACTAGAAACAACTTAGTTCGCGCATTATCAAATACAACAATAGAAAGATTTAGATAGAAATGGAGTTTCTATATATGGGTATATTTCAAACATAATTTTATTACAAAAACACATTCATTACCAGACTATAACTTGGATGTAAGTACGATCAAAATGCCTTTATTATCACAATAATTATTGTTAGTATGGCTAACTTTTCAATATAATAACTAAACCATTATTATACTGAAAATTTAAAGCGTTTTGAACAACAAACATTTTAGGTATTCTGTAATTATGTACTTATAATAATTGTAAGAAACAATTATTAAACAAAATGTAGAGTAACGAATTGTCAGAGTGTTACCGTAATTAACATTACTAACGTAGAGACAAGCGCCTCTTTAGTCTTCTTAGAATGTTTTATGTCATAATCCCCACGCTGGGTCAGCGCGTGCTGGCAGCTTTAATCTTTTTGTAGAATATTGTAAACTTTTAGTAATTTGTATAGAACAAAAAATCTGAAAGCCATATATTTTTAATTAAATCACAAAAAAAGCTCAGAAAAAATTGCGACACTCGATTTCTGAAATATAATATATTTTATAAATAGTTCAGGAATCGAGTTTGCAGGTACATATTATTATGTATTTGCAAATTTTTACGTAATCCTCGGTGGGCGAATTCGACTAGCACTTGTCCGGTTTTTTTTTTGGTATTAAGTTCAATTATTGTTATACGTGCTAAATAAAACAATTACATAACAGCAATAATTTTTGTGATACTACATACAACTTTCATCGTTGTTCTGTTTGCCTTTATCGTTTCTCTGCCGAGGGAGGGATTTTCATTTTGTATTGACGGACTAGAACCTCAACTTCTCCACGTTGGCGCGGTGCGCTCGGCATCAGCTAAAGAGCGTGTCACCAAGACAGTGACCGCTTCCGTGACCGATGGCTTAAAATACTCCCCGAGAACGGAGCGAGTGGTCTTGTTCCATTTAAGTTAAAGAACTGATTGGCTTATATTTCTGCGTTTAGAATTCAAATCCCGCATCTTCGAAACTTGGAAGCATCTCCGATCAGACGGCCTCCACCGCCGGCGGTGCATGTTTATGGTTTAAGATTTAGAGTAATAAGCAAAGAGATGACGTAAGCATTTTTTCAACTATCACTAATTGAAATCCAATTTTGAAAGACTTTTCTTCGCCATAATAGTCTCTTGCCCTAGATTCATTCAAACGTAAGATTACGATAAAATATTCAAAAATACACGATATTCTGCATTTAATCTTCGATCAGTTTTAATTATTAGCTTTTTCGTTTTTAGGTTCATTTCATACGAAATGCATGAGAATTATTTTTTTCTTCTGTCGTCTGTAAGAGACTTGATTTTTATTGCTTTTAATAATTTTATATTTTAAAGAATTTACGGTTGCGATTCACATTTATGCTAAGAAATTTTAACTTATTATGAAAAGAAACTTTTTGTTTATATTTGAATTTACAAGAATTAATAAACCGACGTCTTTGTTGTCGTTGTCCACTACTTAATGACACTTGCTGTGTAGAAGTGTTTACTTCTTGAACTTTCGGCCAAATAGAGGCAAATTAAATAAACTCTGTGTTTATTCTAGTTGTTTATTTGATTTCATAAATCAACTTTTTCTCAATTTAGCTAATGAAAAATACAACTATATATTTATGTTTTTAATTATTCGTATAAAAACAGGCGATTTTTATAATTATACCGTATCGGAATATTAATGAAAAAAACCCTTGGGATTGAACTGTTCGGTTATCAGGTTACTTCATATTATTTTTAAATGTCGACAAAATTATTAATTACCCAATCCTTTGTATTGATGAGTAAAAAGAGAAAGCCTTAAGTTTCTTGCCCATTCTTCTCTCGGTGAATCAGCATTTGGAATGGGCGGTAATGTCGATAAGAATTTATTAATGACGCATTTTAAGCGTAATTTCATTACCTAAGAAATAAATATTTTTTGATTCAATTGACTGATTGTTATTTTAATATTGTTATTCATGTTTTGCAATTATTATACATTCAATATTTCAATTATATTTAATGTAATTTCTAAATACTCACATCGATCTCTTGGGACTCATGACGCCTTATAAAATGTCCTTTTCGGTGTTGCCAGCATAGCAATTATAAGTATATTTCGGCGTGATCATCGCGGCTCGTTAACTTCTGTTATTAAGCAAAAGCATTAACTACACACAGCGCGGGCGCGCCGTGACTGCGCTATCACTATTATTATGATAATTCTGATTTATCATTTAGTCGGCTCCCGTCCAACTTTATGATTTATTCATAAATTAAAAGGTTTTATGGCTTACGAGATGATTTAGTGCACTCCGGCTTAGATGATTTAGAGACGCGAACGCCCGCCGATGTCCTAAAATAAAATGTTCACTAAAGCTAAACACCTTTCACTGTATGTATGTCGGAAGTAAAATTTTATAAATAAAATCCGCGATTCAATGATATTTCATATTGCCATTACGAAATAAAAAAAAAATGTAATAGTTATACCGAATGTCCGACATAAAAGACAGAATAATTTTAAGAAAGTTACGGGGATTTATAGCTTTCGTAACCAATTAAGTTTTGTTCATACAAAACTCACTAATTTGTAAGTTAAAGTCTTATAAATGATGTCATCACAGATATGGCCTAAAAAGAGTTAAAGTAGCTCTCATGCTGTACTGACAGAACGTACGCCTGTTGAGAATTTGTAAGTTGTTTTCATTTGCCATAGGAAGAAGCATTTGAGGCTTCTACGCACGATAGGTGTAGATTTTCCAATTAGAATTTCTTTCTCTCCGTTCGAAGGCAAGCGTAGTGACTATTAGACTACTGCTGCTCTATTTAAATCTAATAATGAACGAATAAAATATTTTTAAGGGGTGCGCAGTTCAAAAGAAAAAGCGGAACCATTATAGGATCGTTCACTTCTATATGTTTGTTGGTCTGTCTGTCTGCCTGTATTTTAAAATTACGTACGTACTAATAAAATTGATAAAAAAAATTTGGTTGCCTGTAAAGTCGGTATACGGGCGAAAGTTTTACGTGACAACGACTTTGAATGGTAAAATCATTTTAATGTGAATATTCATTCGTATAGTAGGAAGAAGGATGAAATAATAGTAACAATTTAAAACATTTATTTATACAAAGAATTATATTTAAAACATTAATTTATACAAAGAATCTCGCACTGAATTTCATATTAACAAAATTTTATTTTTACCTTTACACATACATACGTATTTATATACAAATATACATACAATAACTTGCAATACATTTGCAAAGCTATGCACTAATTCTCTAGTGCAGCGCGCGGCAGACCGATCATAGTTGAGTGGGAGAGAGACGCAAGGCATTCGGCGGGCCTCTCTCTCGTTCGGTGACTCATCGTTACGTTACCGAGCGTTACACTTTTTCATAAGTGACTCCCAGCCGCAACCTAATTTAAGACGTTGTCACGTCAATAAATTTAAGACCGTATTATATATTTACTAAAGATAGCCACTCAAGTTGATCACAGCATGGCTTTAGTCAATGTGGCTGCAGTACGAAGCTGAGTCGGCTCGATTGTTAAGACAACACACTTTCACAAAATTCATACATGAATAAGCAGTTTTCACTGTCTGTAACGGTTTTTAATTTTTATATATTCAAACATACTGCACAGTGGCAACCTCGATGGCTTTCCCTCGCACCCTCCTCTCCGCCCCCCGACTTGTGAATATTATTAATAAGTGCGAGAGCTAGTTAAATTTGTGTTTGAATGTCGTCGGAGGTATCTTGATATTTTCGCCGGCACGTCGCCGTTCACGGGTCGCCGCCCGCTCTCTTGCTTAGCGGACATCGAGGAAGGAGGACGTCACCTAGCTCCTCCGGGGACTCGGGCTCCGGCTCTTGCCGGGCGACCCCTGGTTGCGGCCCGTCGCTGCTGAGCCCGCGGCCCGAGGCACCTCCTCCGGCTGCGCCTGCCTGTTTCGGTGCGCGCGTCGTTGCCGCCCACTGCCGCCGAACCAGAAACGCATGGCGTCTCATCTATCTGTTTCGCTCGTTCCGGGTGCCTGTGTCATCGGAGTGTCCGCCGAGCCCGAGGCACAAGGCGCCACACCTGGCCGCGCCGCCTGTTTCCGGTGCGCCTGTTGCCATCGTACCGTGTTCCACTCGTGGCCGTTTGTCATGATTATCAACGAAAGCTATATCAATAAATTGTTGTTCATATAAGCTCGTTTCTCATAGACATGGACTGCATGTCCGAGAACCTTGAGATTAGTCGTAGAACTCTACGAGAACCCAACGAACTCGTGACATGTCGCGTTTCGTTTAGTGGATCAGAGTTCTGGTAGATCTTTTCTATAGATAGATGTACCGAACTTTCTTCTACAGATAGATAGATCTTCGGTAGATCAATCTGCCTTCCATTAGATAATCTACCTACCCGAAAGACCAGCAACGCAATAGTGACTCTCTTGAATTTTTTTGTGTCGATAGATGCTGGTGACCACCGATCTCTGGCGGCTGACATGCATGATTACGCCTCGAAATATAATAAAAAACGCATCTATATATTTACGAGGACTGGAGATAGAGACATTTATTACATTGAAATATAGGAATATCTATAACAACACAAAGGACGCAGAAATTTCTTGTATTTCTACCTATTCTCTGACGGCACGTACGTTGAAGGCATCTGACAACAGAGAAGCCTTTGTTCCGACTTTATTGAACAACCTTGCTATTCCTTGATGTGATGTTATTGAGTTGAATTATATGTATTCATACGATTTGAAGTAATAATATGTCGTATTTTATATATATGTAAGATAAATTCGTCCGGATTTTATAGGAACCGGCAAATTAAATAAATGTGTTGCTCTGTAAAGACAAAGAAACGACATTTAAAGCATTTCCATTGGTTTGTCGATTCCCTGCACACGTTAATTTTTATAATATTGTAGCTTTTCACTTAGTACTTTCTACAACTTGAAAAAAACATTGACATTTGTAGTTCCATAAACAAGTGGAGACGTCTCTTCTAAGCTGCCAGCACATTGCTCCTTTACGGATATTCAAGGAGGCCCGAAGAAATGTGATTTCTTTACATATATACGAGATCTTTACATGTAAGTAGACTTAGTTATTATTAGTTTAGGTTGGTCCTGAACAACATGTCGTTATCTACTAAAGGTCAACATTATTCGGTTCGTGAAAACCTAATTAAATCTGACAACCTAACCTAATCCAATAACATGACTATCCCGTCCATCGCGTGTCGTCTTAGATATCACTAGACATTTTTATATGTGATTCGTCGAAAATGAAACTTTAGTGTTGTCAAAACGACCTCAAAGCTCGCTTGCATGCCGCACCCGCGCCGAAAACCGACTCCGGCCGATATCGGGACGGGCCTCCGTAGCGGGCCGGGCGCGCCGCCGACGCGGTCGTCGGACGCGCGCCCCTGAAACGTTTCGCGAGAGATAAATGTCGCACACTAAAAGTCAGACATCTCTGCCCGTTCTCACATAATAACATGAGTTTCCCTTTTGACGAAAATATGAAAGGGAAATGTTTTTATTCGGGCCGGCATTAGACGGGGCGGCATTACTCAACGTCTGCCCATAATTGACTCCATCATATATTACGGGGCGGGCCCTGCGGAGGAGCGCGCGCCGGCGAGCGCGCTCTGATGAATATTTCTCGGTGTACTGTATTTTATGTGGCGCAATCGAATTTCCGTCTCCTCTACGACCGGATCGGTGGCGGTGCTCGACGGGGCCGCGGCGGCGGCTCACGACTGTTCCTTACTTCGTACCGCGAAAGCTCATTTTGACCGAAGACGAAAGGCGCTTTCGATCGTTAGGCGTTTCGTATCGTTTCAATCTCATTGAAATACGATTTTCGGCGCTGCTGAGAAACCTCAGTTTAGTTGATTGCGTTATAGTTTCCATAGGAAGAAAATTAAAATTATGAGACACATCGAGACAAATCATTCGAATTTGTAGTTGTGAAGAACTAGATGGAAAACTATCATCTGATGCCCCAAAAGACTATATAATATATTACATACCACACCGAAAATTAATTATTACGCTGGTATTTTGTAACGCTTTGTTGTAGATTTCCCACATATTTTAATATAACGCCATGGGCTGGGGCAACACGAGAAACTAGTGTCGTCAGTGCCGACAATAGCCATTATTCGGTTACCAACTACTACAAACAACTACGAACTCCTAGAGAACTCGCAAATCAGAATACGCGAGACTGATTAATAAAGTAGACCAAATAATAAAAATAAATATACGGGTTACTGAAAGTACACTTTATTTTTTAAATTTAATTGGCACGCCCCATCAGAGGCGAGCTTTCGGCGAGAGTCATTAACGCCGGTCGGTCATCGCACTTTATTGAAAAGCCGAGGATAAGCTACACACGTAACGAAAAAGCTCCGTTCCGTAACGAAAAACTGCCGTTCGCCCATGCCGGCGGCACAAAGCCACGGTTACAGTAATTTCTATATCGAGTTGTATTGATGATGTACGTCGGAATTATTTATACATTACGCATTTAATTAAGCTTACGTAAAACATATGATCTCTCTTACGTGAGATGAGTTACTGCCTCCAAATGCACTATCTACAATATTTTGTTTCGTTAAGACAAATTATATTATTTGTGTTTCTTTTAATTTATAAATAATACAATATAATAAATTTCTGTTCTTCCTTTTTCTTTTGCTTACTTTATTTTGTTATGTACATCTTATCTATAATTTAATTATTTTATATACACATTTTTAAATATTATGGTTAAGATCAAACTGTACACATATCAAACTTTGTACTCAATTTTGTAATGGTTATAATCTATTCTATTCACTTCGAAATATATAAAAAAAATGAGCACGTTACATAGTATATGCCATAAAGTGTTCAAAAAGATGCTAAATATTTTTACAATTCCATCGGGTCGAGCTGGTCAGCTATTTCAGGGTCGTCGAGAATTCGATGCGTTCGGCGTTGGAAATAGTCTAGTGCCAGAAATCGATACTGAGTTACCTCGATCCAGAAGTGACCATAGTACTAAAAATATGACTTCTTATAAAGTAAAAGGAGATGATCCGGCTTGCAGTTCTGTCACGCTATATATAAAACCCCGAGCTTTATATCCTGTCACCATACGTTTATTTCAAATAGAAGATCTTGGACTGCCTTAAGGCCATTGCAAGTTGCAATGGGCTAAGATAGTCCCATTGCAAGCGACAAGTTAACCTGTTGCAAGTCGGAGGTTGCTCATGAACTTTTTGTCATCAGTTCGATTACAACGTTTAGGACCGATATTTTAACTTAATTTCAGTTGAAACTCGTTGATTAATTCGAACTTAGTTAGATTTGTATGCAGTATCTTCTCGTTTGAACATAATGTCACTAAATTAAAAAACTGCACCACTAGCGCCAGGTTACTTAAATTAAATTTTATAATTATTTTGTAACCCTGCATCTTACGTAAATATATTATTCTATTTTTTTCGTATATTTTTTGCTTTGTAGTGACGACGCTAGCTCGCTACATGCGAAAAAGCCGTCAACTTTCCGACACCCCGTTTCTCGCCTCTATTTATATACTACGTCTCGATTTCCAAGTTGAAAAAAAATCTGTTAATAATAAGGAATTCACTTATAAAATTATAACCTCTTATCAGATACGAAAAATCTATCAATATTTCTGAAATACAGTACTTTCAATAACGTAGCCTCGGAGTCGATTTGTCATAGCATACGATTTAAAAATTTCAAAGTTATCGCAACATTCGAATACAAATCTCAAGAGCGATCTCACGCGTCGGCAAACAAACCATATCCGGGCAACACCGTGCACCCGCCATGAGTTCGATAGGAGAAATTAGCATACAGTGTAGTGGCTCAAAGCCGTCCCGGATAAATTTATGCGTATGGGCGCCGTCACGAAGCGCTATGGAGGAGACGGCGAGGCAGTACCCCCGGCCCCCCTCCCGCCCGCCAGATTGCAGGAAGTCGTTGCAAAGTTTAGTGCAAATTTGCAAACTAACCCAATTATCTTTCACGACTATGGTGTTGTACTGAATCATAGATATTAATTAGTGTTCGCTAGAGCATAAATCGTTCTAATAAATGTTTTTAGAGCTGAAAATTGTATGTGAAATGGTGGCCGTTTGAAATTTCGAGAATACCACAAAACGATATTTCAATGGCTTTTTCACAAAATAACTTTTAAACGATGAAATTTAACTCATTTCTGTAAAATCACACAATAGTTGATATAATAAGTAAATTTTTTAACTTTTACTCAATAGTAAATTTCACCATTTTAATCATATTTTAAAATTGATTCAACTGATTATGGAATATCTAAAGAATATCATTATGATAGCGCATACAATTCTCAAAGGATCTAATGAAATTTGGCACAATTATTATATAGACAATTACCTTGAACTAGTTCTAAGATGAACCAATTCATGTAATGTAATGTTAGAAATAGTAGTCATTTGAAATTTCGAATATTTAACGAGAAATATAAGTCCATTTCGAATGCCAAATAGCATTTTTTATGTGTTAGATTTTAATAGTGTTCATGACAATCGTACAACAAAAGAGACAATTCCTCTTTCTTCTAATTTAGTTTCTCCTTCTTTTTATGAAGGCATCATCTCATCAGTTATGTGATCTTGTAAGTGACTCATGTAATTAATGACATGATATTTTTGCGTGATTTTCACTGGTATATTTACAGGTATGTGTTATTTTAGGATACAGCATCTGTTGCCATAGTTGATCAATGTTTTATTGATAGTAAAGTTGATAAAGGAATTAAATTTTTTAAATAAATAGAATTATTGATGTTAGACTGGTGTTTTACATTAAACATTCTATTTAAAATCTTGTCCCTTTTAAGAGTATATATTGGACATGAACTATATAGTATTATAATAAACATCACAAATTGTAATAATAAGTTAATACAAATCTTTCAATTGATACAAAATAATAATACAAATTTTAATTTTAGATTAAGTGGGTTTGTTTTACCTCCGTCATGATGTGTCTCTATTGTCACACCACAAAGAGATACGACTGATATTTTATTTTTATTATATTTGTATAGTAAAATAAATAATCATACCGAGATTAGGGGAGGCTGAGATTTAGCATTGGGGTGATGAGAATAACTCGACACGATAACAACAGCTAAAAAATTATGATATTTTCACATACATATCATAGAATTGCGCTAAACAGGAACAAAATTATTCGTAACGCATTTGCACAAGCTTTCAAAATTCCACGGCATAATATTTGCTATTAGTTAAAACATATGTAATATTAAAAATGAGATACAGAAAGAACGCCCAAGCGCAAGTAAGGTTCTATCCCAAGCTACATTATTTACACAACATATGTTTTTTTTAAATAGTTTAATAAAGTGTTTCTAATCCAGTACATGTACTCGATATCGTCACTAATCAATAAAAAAGTCTCAGAAGAAAGTATCGATTGAGAGCGATCTTGGAATAGCGTCTGCCATCTCTGAGAGATTGTATATGAGTAATGTATACTAAGGTCAAACCAGATCTGACGCACCGTGTGGCACAGAAACAGATTAGCGCGGTCGATATACGCTAATTTGTTGCTCAACACGGCCGTTTTTTATTCTTTTGTTTAACTTAAGAATATATACATTATATTTATACCAGTAAGACGTTAGTACGTATCGCCATCGAGAAAAAAACGCTAAAAAAGCACGTTTTTTGTATGGGAACCAACATCAATTTTAAGCCAAAATAGTATACTCTTTGTAAAAATTTCAACTGTTTACCTATTTTGTTTAAAAACTAAAGCACCGTAAAATACAGTTAAATTAACAGCGGAGTCTTAGTCGTTGGGTCCTGTCGGTTTCTTTTGGCTACGGAATCTTAAAAATATAGAAAACTTTTCATGCAACCTAGATTTCATGAAACCCAGTCGGACGTTCAGCAATCACAATTACAGCTGGAACTTTATCGAGGCAACTTATCTAGATTAGAAATAATTGCACTGACGCGGACCCCTCGGCATATTGTTAGGTGGAGTGGCGCACGCGAGAGTTCAAGTAACGTATTAAAATTAAATAACCTGGTTTTGCTTGAGAGGCCTACCGCTCACCCCTGTACGTTTTTATTACATAAAAATGATTACTACAATTGATAAAAGTAACGAGCACCATTTTTCATTTCTAACCTGGAAAGAAATATAAATGCGATAAACAATGTAATTTTTAAAAAAGATTTAAATCAATTAGAATTTTGCTTAACGGGTTACAAAGTATATTAATAATGGATTATAATGAAAATTTAATATTTCAACAAATAATATACAACAATTTCGTTAGTCGTTGGAATATTAAACGCTGATATTAAAAAGCTAGACTCTGTTAAAAAAAGTGACCAATGCCTAGATGTGCAATGTTGCACTAATTTTGAACTACTGCTTCTGACTATGTCCGCTTACTTAGAAAGTTCAGACTAGATTTTGAAAACTCATAAATATAATATTACTTTTGTCTATAACATTTCTCTTTTTACAGAAAGACCCCTAATAACCAAGATGGGCAATAATTACATATTAAATATTTATAATACTTTCCACGTCCAGAACGTTTTTTAGAGATTTTTATCTATTTAAATTTGTAAACTCACGCCTATTTCCAAGGACGGTAGTCAGGGAACACAACTTTGCACATAGTGCAATCTTTGAATACCTGTATTGATTCATTGAAATCCATCATAGTACATGCAAGCGTGTCGGTTTTGGAGGCTTCAAATTTGACCCTTTCTTAATATGGCACCAATCTGGCTTGTATAAAGTTTTCCACCAACGCCTCTTGCCAAATCTTCCATCGCACACATTATCTTTAAATGGCAAATTTGGCCTACCTGATTGTTTTGGATTGTAATATGAAGGCGTATGAAGTTTGTAGATCGTGTACTAAGCTTCAAAATTTCCAATAATATATCTAGCAAAACGTCAAATTGAGTATTGGTGTATACTAAGTATTTTACCCTCATATATCGGCAAGTCGATGGTAGATTCTGAACGAGATGTTGCAGGAGATCATTATGATGGTCTCCATGTTTCCATTAAGATTAATATATATTTTTTTTATTTATAATTTGATTCGATCTATGTACCTTAAAAGGAAAAAAATTGCATATGTTTTGAGCATTTTTTCATTCAATCTTACATAAGATTCACTTGTGTTCTGTCAGTTGCATCACGGTGAAGATCATTCTTTCTAATTTATCTCCAGGAGATGCAATTAATAGTAAATTAACTGCTGTTTTATATTAATTTCTATTGTACAATTTTCCTAAGAAATGGGTAAAATACCAAATTTTTTTAGAGAAATTATTTGTGAAAGCTGCTATTCCTGTTACAATCAGTGGCACGGGTCTGTGGTGATATTAGGGTCCTTGTTTCATTCCTAGAAGAGTCGATGGCTGACGTTTGGATGCGCGAAAGTAGGTAGGGAGTGTGCACCGTTCTACTCCTAAGACAGGTCTGCTCTTAATGTTATAATACATCTGGGGAAAATCCATCTCGCAACAATGACTTCTGCCGAGATTTCACCACGTCATATAATATTCCATGCAAAAATATGGGCGTGGGGAAGTATACTTATTCCTATCAACAATAATCTAATTGAGGCACTTTAATTTACTTGCACAAGAAAATTGTCTTTGTCGACTCTCTATGTAACGAAGCTATTGCGCATCGTATAGAGCTATTAAACATAAAATTTTGAATAATGAATATTGAGAATTGCCAACATCAGCTGCATATTGCCGTAAAACTTTGTTCGAAAATTTTTATATCTTTTCTCAAAACTTGCTATCAGGTGGCGCCCATTATATTATAATTGTTAATTTATTATTTGGAAAAAAATATAAAACAGTTACATATTATTGGTAAGGTTCATTAGGACATACAATAATATCTAACAAATCGTTTAATATAGAAATATAAAACCAAAGATTTACGGCCAATAATTTATTAAAGCTTAATTTAGATATATAATATAATCTACTCACAATGATGTACATATAACAAAATTTCGCTAATACATTTGGCATAGAAAACTGGCTACATATTTTTTATATACCTGACAATATAATCACCAACATATTTACAAAGACAATAAATTCCACGTACGACCATAAAGCGTTCCGGTGGCGCCACAATATATAACATATGTCATCGATTTCGTATTAAGCTTGTTTCTCTTTTATCGCACAAATTGCGTTCACATCTAAAACATAAAAGCATGAGGCGGCCGCATTATCAAAGGAAAACACGATTGGAACTGTTTTTTTTTTCCACGCGAGTACAATTTTGTGCACGAAAATGAGTAAATGGGCGGGAACGGACCTGGAAAATGGAAAATTGTCGTTACATTACCATCGTTTTTACTTTTTCCGTGATCGATCTACGGATTAACGGGTCAAGATAGGGAATTAGTCACCATACGAATTATTATGCCGAGTGCTCGACCTGAACTTAGCGGCGTGTGCATGTAGTAACTTAATCTTCATCTTTTAGTACTTTGTTTTGTGCTATAATTATGTATTAGCTTACACGTCTGTTTATCGTTCTTCTTTTAAATGAAAACACTTTTTGTTTAAGAGTTATGATTTTGTTTACATTCGAAATAACGGTGAAGGCTAAGTTGTTCAGAGCTAGTGCCTTCAAACCTAAAAGTTATTGAATTCTAGCTATTATAGAATAACTACACTCGTTGAAGATTACTGCTCTGTTTTAATAAAGATTCACGAGGATATTTAAAGATAACCCGAGTTAACAACGTGCACGGGCGAGCGATCGCGGCAAAACTGAATCTCAACAGCATCTCAGCTGATTCATAACAGCATTCGGAAACTGGCCGATTTCGATCTTCACGGTTTGTTTTGCTACAACGAAAATAAGCCGTCGCTAGGAAACCATCTCCATGTTTCATCCGTAGCTTACAGAAAAAAAACAAACGCCCTAAGCCTGACAGTTCAAAACTCGACGAAAATTTAATTTGTATTGTTTCAATTGACGCAATTCACCCAACAATACCCCTATACAGAGTTCGTGCGATTCAATTCTTTCAAAGTACTCACCTACATACATATTCATTTGTGATTGGGTAACGAAAAGTTTCATAATCAGCATGAACAAAACAAAAATTGTTAGGGAAGCCAATTTTTCCGTTCTTTGTGCCCGTTGGAGCGTTAATACGACTGCACAAAGCTATGACGCCCTTCGAGGCGCACAAAGGCCGCCGGCGCACAATGACGCCGGCCGAGATGAAAGGCCTGTTTATCTGCAGATGTACGGAGGTACACGCGCAGGCTGGCTGTTTAACACGGGGCCACAGCCGAGTCCATCGTCCGGTTTCCGAGGATCGCTTAACGCTCTTATTGAAAATATTTAACGAAATTCATGGCATCTCGTTTCAAAACTCGATTCGGAAATTCAACAATGTGTTTTAAAATGAAATAAAAATGAAACTTTTATTCTGTACTTTGGAGACACACGTAGGTGCCGTTTGTCCTGGTCTGTTGTCACCGCAATTGTGACCACGGTCGTTAGTGACCTCCGACCCGTACTGGACTACCATAGAAGGCTTATGGACCAACCCCCTCAATAATAAATAAAAAGATTTCAGAATGACATAGTTCAGAGTGGCGTGCTTTAAACTTGACAGTTGGAGTAACTATCATCGGGGTTAGCATGAGCGGTCTTACATTCAAGTCTCTAAATTTGAAATAAAAATAAAGTGGAAGAATATACTTCAGAAGTGGTTCGTTACGACCTGATATAACAATAATAATATTATAAAAAAATAACTTTGTAATGACCCTTATTGAGAGGTTTCTAATATACCGGGAATTGAATTCAACGCTTGGCGTGGTAAGAACGGGGTGCAGGAAGTATTAAAACTCTTGCAGTTTAGTACTTGTACTAAATAGAGACAGTGCACTGGCTTTAAATTTGCGCTAGACTTCACAACAAAGCTGACAAGCGAAGGGTGTGGCGCATAGACAGCTAATCAGGTCTTTTTGCAGCCCAATGATACGGTACAGCGTTACAATGTTGTCGTGTCTCATCGCTATATTGTAACTGAAGAAATTAACAAAAAATAGGCGTTATTAACTTTTAACATAAGAAATATTTAAGAAATTTATTATACGACACCATAAATGATTAATATTAGAAATTAAAATAAAAACAGTGTCATATAATCTAAGCAGAATACACAGATTTTTTTAATTTGTAAATATTATAATAAATTCATTTATTACCGGTTTGACCTATCTGCATTTGTTTAAAGATGAATAGTCAATTATATTGTTACGTATTTTTATGACGATTCCATACAAAATACTTCAAAAATATATTTTAATACGTCTACATGAGTATCAATGTGAAGCCTCATCAAAGCATAGAGATCAATTTCCAAGCAGATTGCCCGATAAAGAATCGAATACAGAGCCTTCCGCTTACAAGACGACTAGATTACTTAAGACAACAAAGAGACTGTACTCTTACAAATAAGTATTCGTATATTGAGAGTTTTATTGCCGATGACGCAAGCATAAGACAAAGATTACCGCAAATATGGTAATAGCTTATTTATATATGCAACCTAAATGCTTACAGATATTAGACTTATGAGACCTTTAAAAATCCAATAATAATTTGTCGTTCTGGCAGACGTTCAGCTGACAAATGTTTGTCCTTTGGGTATCGATTCGAGGAGGTGCTATCAATTATTCAGGCGACCTCGATACAGATGGATTACTGTTTTCGACGATCCTACAAAATGTGATTTGGTATGTTTTTTGTAACTGTTCGTTTTGAGGCATCGATAGACAACTGTAAAAAGATTTTTTTATGCAGGGTGTGGTCAGTTTTAATACGCACATTGATATAATCAATATTTCGTTTATAATTTACTGAAACGTATAGATAAATACAAATTTTTCAATTGTGAAGACCTTAATTTAATTATTTATCCACTTGTATCTCATACACACATGCATGTCAGACAGCGTAAGTGGTAGCAGCTTAGTGCTTGTAGGCGTTCCCTTTAAAGCGAAGGGTTGCGAATTCGATGTCGACCGCGAGGAAATCGATCGACGAGTTAAGTCAAAAAGTCACTCACTCAATGACTTGGAGATTATGTTAAGTCATCGCTGCTCAGACGTTGTCGGTGATGGCGATCGTTGACAACTCTCAACTCGTAATTGGCCAGCACAGGGGGTATTAAGTAACAAATCTCTCAATTTGAAACAGAAGATTGTGCAAGGGTATGTCTCAAACCTGATACAAAACAATATCGCTCTCAAAACCTTATATTATCTAATTCTTACTAGTTTTATTTTAATCAGTATTTATTGTAACTCATACATTTATCAGCAACAACTAAACAATAACATCAACAAGAAGACAATCTCAAACAGACTGCACTATAAATATAAACTTTCAACTTTATTTATAAACTGCTTGAAATTTTTGATAATATACATTGATTTTCAAAGCGTTTGTGCTTTTTAGATAACACCTAGAAACGAGTATCAATGAAAATTTCATCGAGGCCCATATGCAGAGCAGAACTCATTTAGTTTCTTTTTCTACGCTCGAAGTACCGCAGATCTGTTTTCTTTGACGCAAAATCCTTCTTTTTCAACGTTATAAATCGGGCAATCATTCGAATGATTTATTGAGCAATTTACAAATTTATACAAATACGGACTAAAACCGTTGCAGACCCGATATTTACGTCGCACGCGTCGATCTGAACGCAAATTTTACGTCGTTTTTTCGTATACTCCTACTTCAAATTGTTTTGTTGTCGAGCTTTGTCGTTTCATGCAATTTTAACTTTGACACGGCCGGGGCGGGCGCGGCGGGCGGACGCCGGTTGTCGCATATTCATCAACTCATTAAGCGACTCTTCGCAATCCATGTGGGAAATGATTAACGTATTTTACGAGCCTGGTCACGATCTGAATTGCATAACTATTATAATATATTATGCAGAAATTGAAAATAAATAATTGTCATTGTGTATTTCGGAACGATATCATTGGTCGCCTCTAATATCATAGTTATTTTAAATGTTAGTTGAGATTTTTTTTCATAAAGATTTTAACTTTAAGTTAATCATTACCAAACTTATAGGAAATCGGTGTAAAAAAAGAGTTAAGCAGATACCACAGGCCATCGCGTGGTACGTCGAATAGAAGTTCGTTGGTTTCGTCTGATTAAAATATAGCCCTTATTTAATAGGCTATTTATGTAATTTTTGTATATTATGTAACTTAAATCATTTGGGCTACTTAAATTCTACTAAGGCGATCGTGCTGACTCTTCCACAACTGCACTCATGCAGTCTACTGATCTCTTCTACCAGACCATTTATATTCATTCGTTCCAGATAGCCAAACCACCTCAAAATAACTTTCACTTCTTTTATCACTACGTCTTATTTTAAACTACACCGTTTTCTCACATTAATCATAATAATAAAATAGCTTTGTTTTGTTCCATGATATTCAATATTGGGTTGCTTCTCACACTTACTGTTTGTTTTTAAAGACACTATTGATGTACTCCATCACTCTTTGCTACTACTTTTTTTTCTGGGGCGCCCAATATTCAGTGTTTTGTATAAGCGTACAAACCAGGACGCATCACAATCAGCCAAACACAAGTGCGTTTGATTGATTGGAATGAGTGTCTCAAGACATGTGTCTTGAAACCCTTTTACTATTCATAACAGAAAGCAAAACCCTATTCAACTTATTTCCCTCATTCTCTCTGTTGTCAACATATTGATCATGTTGACCGTTACTTGTAAACAAACAATACAAGCAGACAAGCACTTTTGCTTGAGCGATACTTTGTCAGAGATGTGATTGCGATAGCAGTTCTCCTTCGCCGACATCGTTCTCATATCGCCGACATCGACGAGTGGCCCATCTTCGGGCAGTAGAATTACAGCAATTTGCCCTAGACTACTCGATGCTCAGGCACTCTTTCAGGTCATCTAAGGTTGCAGGGACACATTTAATGAGGTATAAGTACGGTAAAATGACGCGATACATATGTCAGATCTCTGTTCGTCATCCTGGGACACCGATTGCCAAGTTAATAAAAAGAACGCACAGGGAGGTTGTAACTTATAAAAATATGGCGTATCTAGGTAGGTTATACCTAAGTAAACATAAAGGCGCATATTAATTTTTAAATGAAATGCATATATTAATTTATTTTTTTTATATAGAAATTAGGTATAATATTCAAATATACGATCTTTCACTTTTAAAATTTATAATCCGCAAATCCGTTTATTTCATTCTGGGATGGGACTTCTCCCGCCTGTAACATATCTTTGAAGAAAAGATATGAAACTCTTTTATTTAATTGAATAGTTCAGTTAAATTTAGTACATAGCTTTATGCTTTAAACATGTTCATGAATGAATTCGCGCCAAACGGGCGACTCGACTGCAATTTTATATGTTGCCGCGTCGGCATTTAATTAAAACCCAGTTCCTGCACAGACAGTCGCTGTCTTGAGAACCTCTTATTTGCGCGCTGCATCGTCGAGCGTCTAATATAATTTCATAATGAAATAAGAGTCATAGTATTTTCTCGCGAAAACTTAAATAAGGACGGTGAAATTATAAAAAAACTGCAATGGGCAGTGATCTGATTAGTTTTTCAGAGCACTCCAAAGTTGCCCGACAGGAATAGGGCTTAGTATTTATTCAACTTTATTCTTGCAGCTGAATTCCGTCACTGTTCCACTTGCTGAAAACAACAGCATCGCCATCTTGATGATGAGAGTTGTACCATCGTACGCCTTATCCACGCTTTTCCGCCATACAAAAGTTTGGAACGATCTTTCATTGGCGGTTTTCCGCATCAACTACGAACGAATAGTCTTCAAAGAAAGAATTCATTTCTTTCTAAAAGGTCGGTAACGAACTATTTACTCCTTTGGGGCTGCGGATGTCCACGGGCGGTGGTGATTTCGGTGACTCGCATGTTCGTTTGAGTCTTAAAATTCCTATTAAAATCTTGGAAACGCACGAGTGCAAGAAAATTAAAAAATACATGTTCCATTATTAGGTTTTATAGACACAGCAATTTTCACAACGTTCAGTGGTGTTAGTAACCTCATAACCGTGCGCAAATGCGGGCAAAATTCACGCGAAATGCTCAATTTAAAAACGTTTACATGAAACCTTTCCGTGAATTTATTCCATAAAATATAATGATTGCTTCGGTAGGCTTACCATTCTTCGCCTTTGGTTTAGCAGTGCTCTGTATTTTTCAACTAGCTCTGCGGGTGTACGACAACTTCACGCCTCCGATACGTCTTCGGGCCGATGCGGCTGCGGAATACCGAACCGTTAAAAAGTTCTCAGCGCCGCCCATTCCGTGAAACGCCCATAAAAAGGGCACATAAAAATAATGCGTAATAATAAAGTACAACACTAACACTGATAAACGGCTAACATTATATTTTTCACTTAGCATTAGCCGAAATACTGCGGGGAAAGTTCGTCGATTTACCCCGCCCCGGTGCCGCCGTTCGGTTTTTTCCCCCAACCCGGGTGTACCTCCAGAAATGCGTGCATTAACAAAGAGGTATACTTCGCCTTAATGAACACCGGAGAGGAGGGAAACAGAGGGCAATATCGTACACGACGCGGAGTGTAGAGAGTGTGTGCACGTGTGGCGATGGAGCAGGTAATAGCGTTCGGCTAACTGAAGGAAGTATTCTCTTTTATTTAACTAATTAAAATATTCGTAAATTCAATAAAAATAAACATTCTGCTTAGTTACGTTCACTTTGTTCGTATTAAATTCATGTTATATTTATTTTACTTTCTTATTCTCGCTCTCGGCTTTGTATGCTTAGAATTGTGGATTTTCTTCTCGTCATGTGATTTCGATTAAATAAAGTCTAAACATCATTAAAAGTTGAAGGAAGTTTTAAATGACATTCCTTAAAAATCTGTTCAGTAGCGTTGAAGATTAGCATATTAAAATAGGTAATAGACAATTAAAGAAAATATTGAAAAATATATATTCTGTGTTCTATTACTCTTCTTATATTTCCTCCAATCAGTTTTAAAGTAAAATATTCAATATGCAAACACACTGATTCCACAGATTCATTATAAGCATAAATTGCTCAAATTGCTCAAATGCAAATAAGACTTATGTATTTATGTCTAAATAATTATTTTAGGGTTTTAATTTTTGTAGCAACGTATTTCACTCTATGCGTATAATTAAATGGTTGATTAAAGTGAAGTGTGGGTGTGATTCGAGACAGAATTAATATTGGAAAAAACTTATTTTAGTTTTTATATACTAAATATTGGACATCAGACTGATTGGTCTATGATTAACTATTTCACCTTTATCTTCTTTTTATGTAGCGGTATTATTGTTGATGTGGTAACTTCAATCAACCAAAAGATCAGGCTGTCTTCCGAAGCAAATATTCAACCGTAGATCATATACATTTACTGAGGCAAGTTCTACAAAAATACGAAGAATGCAATAAAATCTATTATCTAGGATTTGTTGGTTATAATTAGGCTTTTGACTCATTGGAATATGATTCTATTTGGGAAGTACTACATATGCAGGGAATACAAAGAAAGTATATAAAAATACTTAAAAATATCTACTCAAACAGCAAAGGAAAAGTTAGACTGGAAACGACAGAGGGGAGTTCCCTATTGAGAGAGGGGTCTGGCTAGGTGACCCCGTCTCACCTAAACTGTTTTCGGTAACCTTGGAGATGGCATTTAGAAATCTGGATTAGAACAAAAATGGACTGAATATAAACGGTGAAACGTTAAACCATCTGTGTTTTGCAGATAAATTGATCTTATTTTCTGAGTGCCCGAAAAGGCTAGAGCATATGTTACAACAATTATCGGATGAAAACACGAAGGCAGGACTTTCAATGAACACAAAAAAAAAAATGACTAACGGTTCATAAACCTATAACATCAGAGTTAACATGGAGGAAATAGATTATGTAGAAGAATACTTATACCACGGACAATTAGTATCGTCAAGTGATACGAGTACTATGCATAAGGAAATCAATAGAAGAATAGCCAATACTTGGAAAAGATATTGGTCTCTAAGCAAAATCATGAAAAACCTAGACATGCCAATAAAAAAGAAAAGAATAGTATGTAACATGAGCATTTTGCCATGTTTAACATATGGATGCTAAAGATGGGCATTAAGGGAAAAACTAACAAGGAAAATAAATTTATGCCAAAACGGAATAAAAATAATTGTAATTGGGGTAAAAATACGAGATAGGGCAAGATTAAATAAATATTAAAAAATAAAATAATTTAAGGATGCGGACAAAATATGTAAAATATTAAAATGGCAATAGACAGGACATATGTTAAGAGAGAGGAATGGGAAATGTACAAAAACAATATCATAATGGTACCCCAGAAATGCGGAAAGGAACAAAGTGAGACAACCAAAACGATGGGAAGAAGACTTAAAGAGAACTGCTGCTCCAGAATGCATGAGAATTGCTAGGGACAGGGATAAGGGGAAACCTTTAGAGCAGGCCTATACGGAAGGACAAACTGGGAAAAAAGTACCACCGATTCATAGTAATACTTAAAAATTAACTGTTGTAAACTCAGCAATAAAGGCTTATTTTATTTATTTGTGAATAGATGGTAACGCGGTAAATACTGAACATAAGACATTTCACCAAATTAATAATTTTATAGGTTGTGTAGACGATACTGAATTCAAAATAATATATTTGTATGTTTGTATAAATAAAATAGACTCAATAAGTCACTGAATTGATTTCGATGAAATCCTATAAAATATTTTTAGATATAATCTAGCGTTTAATCTAATATGTAGATTGTCACCTTTTTTTACTTAAGGTATAAACAGAGATAAATTTTCTTAAAGTAGGCGAAGCCACAGATTAATATAAAAAATACTGAAATACGTGTTACTCAATTTTAATGAAATTTGCTAGAGAGACAGTTTACATATTGAAGGTACACATGTACTAATTTTCATTCTAACAAATGATTTCGAACAATACAAGTATTGTAAAAACAACTAATACAAGAAACAGTTAGAGGTGTGGCTAATAACTAGTAACAAATTTTAATAATCATATTAATAGTTGTACAACATATTCAATTTTAATAGATAATTGACTACGGTTGCCTGCAACATGCATTAACATGCAGCATGCAACCCATCGCTGACCCCCGAATCTGCCTCTCTACTACGAATCTCTATCCAAATGATCGAATATTGATTCCAGAGGATTGACAGATATCGAACATCAAAGCAAGTATTTTTAATTTTTATAATTATCTTATTCCGCTCACCGTTATGCAATATGCAACCACTGTCATGCAATTGCATGACAGCGGCCCGCTTAACGAGGTTGTGTTGGTTGTTTTAACGCTCCTTGCACCCTGGTGGATGTGACTGTCGGCAATTCCCGAGGATGTGCCTGGTTGGCATGAAACGTATGTAGAATTGACAGTTTAACGGTTGGAGGAATAAGATAATTATAAAATTAAAAAACACTTGCTTAGGTGTTCGATAACTGTAAATCCTCTGGAATCAATATTCGATCATTTGGACAGAGATTCGTAGTGGAGAGGCAGATTCGAGGGTCAGCGGTGGGTTGCATGTTGCATGCTGCATGTTAATGCATGTTGCAGGCAAGCGTCTACTATGGATTTCCGCGAATTAACACCTCACACAATACAATAATTGACTACTTAAAAAGAAAATGATTATCAAAAAAAATAATTACCGTATCTGATACGATTCGTACTCTTCTCATTATAACAAGGAAACGAAGGTACTCGCATCCGTTTTTCTTTACCTGGTGATTGGTCGCTGATATTAGTTCCGGTAAGGATTCTCCTAGTGACTGGTACTGGAATAACAAAAGAATATATCTTTTGTTATCGAAGCGTCCACGAAATTATTGAAGTTACTCGGTATTAGCTTTCCTTTTATTTCAATGGAAATATCTTGTTTAGTTCTATTTAATAATTTAATTTTTTTACCACTTTATTTCTTCTCCTAATTCTCAACTTTTTTTTTGTCAGAATTATTTACTGTTAATATTTTTAGTTCCTAAAGATTTCCATTTAATATGATTTTATGGTTTAATAAATTAATAAGTTGTTTACATCAATTCACAAATCAAACTCAAACATTTCCATACTGACTTCCATCAAATAAAGGAGAGTCTATTTTAGGACGTACACATTTTAGGCGATTTGACTGTCGTGTCCAAACACTGCCCAAACATTATCTATGCTAAATCATAGAGATGATTTTACAGCTAGGATGGTCCTCGGGAGCAATAAAAATACACCAGTCAACTGATGTAATTTGTGTATAAACGGAAGTAATAAGACACAGGGCACAGAGACGTAAGGAATTCAGAGCAGTTATCGTTCCATCTTTTCTGTTTACCCGGTCAACATAACCTGAAACTTCATATACGAGGAAACAACTCAAACATACAGGAAACGCAGAGCATGTTTATCATACCGTCTCTCCTGTTTACCCGGTTAACAATACCTAAGCATTCATATACAATGAAATAACTTGTAAATTCAGGGAATAAGAGGCATGTGTATCAAGCCGTCCTCATCTCTATGTAGTTAACGATAGCTAAATATTCATTTATAAAGAAAAAAAACCGTAATTTTAAGAAATAAAAAGCAACTTACTTACTACATCCGTATATAAGGAAACGACTCTAAGATGTAGGAGTTCGAAACATACGATATCCTCTGTCTATCTACTTAGCGTCGATTGAACTTCCAAGGAGAACGTGTTGCAGTGTTTGTGATTGCATCTCGATCTCAACCATAGTGATAAAACTATCGATCGAAGATCAATCTGTGGCATAATCCCTGCATTTTTAGACTTTTAAGAATAACTCCTTAAATAAATCACTTATATGAGACGGATAAGAAGCCCATGGAACACTGCAAGGCTTTTGCATTACGCCAAACGGGCCGAACTCCTGTAACTAAGTACATTTGCGGGAGGGTCGGGCCGTATGCGGGCCCTCGGATATATTCCCGAATAACAATGTCGATAAAACTTTTAAGGCCCTTTTCTCGGGGCCCGCGTTTTTTACCGGATTTCCCTCCCGAAGCTTAATCTACGTGTACTCCGATTTCCGGAAACTTTACGGAAGGAGGACGTATGATAAAACGTTTACTTCAAAGTGAATTTATAAACTTTTAATAACCTCATTGGTACTTAAAAAAAAAAGCAATACATATGTATATAAATAGAACATTTATTAAGAAATCTCAATTTATTCTGCTTTACGTTGTTGATCAAATTAGTGGTCTCATCAATTTTATAACTTTTAATTATGTCATAATTCAGTTTATTGGTAGGCGCTTTATTATGGAATTGAAATATAATATCAAAGGAGATTGCCCATTATAAAACGGTAATGATGTAGAATTAAATTCAGTCTACGACAGTGTTAAGTTTTATAATTTAGTGGAAAGATTTCAGCATTTTATGAGCGACTTTATAAGCGTTTTATTGTACCTACAGTAAGTTAAAATCCAATTAAATTTTATCACTATACCCACACTAAAAGCACTATCAAATTGAAATAGAAGGTACAAAGCTTATTTACTAAGCCCGTCGCCATCGGCAAGGAGGTAAGGCTAAGCAATGAAAAAAGTACATATACAGGCTCGCCGAGCATTAGCCGCGCCCGGGAGACGAGCTGCCTAGGACTTCATCCGCCAGTCCGGAGTCTGTTTAATTTCCGTCCTCGCTCTCACTTTAAGCTCCGACTTAATTCCGCGTCGTCATTTCGAAACTATGATTCGACGAGCTTTTGATTTGTGACACGAGCGCCGATAAATATGGCGGACGGAGTGCTCTATACTGAGAAACCGTTAACCGCGTTGGGCTTCGACTTTAATTTCGCTGAGATCTTTAGATCTTGAGATGTTTTAATTCGCTCTAAACTCTAATTAATTACTTTCCAGATGTTGGCAATAGCGTTATAAATAATCTCTCTTGTATCGAATGCTAGGAATTTCATGTGCTAATTTTGCGTGATTTTTCTGTTTACCTAAGATCGATCCACAAAAATCAGGCCAAAAGCTAGTCGAGCTAGACACAGTGTAGGGTTCCTTGTTGACTAAATAACCCTAAAAAGGACACA